>OW964838.1:31728068-31939453 GCA_943142095.1 Ophonus ardosiacus
GTACACTACTTTTATGCTCTTAGTAGTGAATAGTGGAACGCAGCCAATTTTCAATAGTTCAGCGATTTCTTGCAGGATGGCGCTAGGTGTTTAACAGTTGAAAATGTTATCTATCATCTATCAGAATATTTGTTATGAAATTTTGTAAAATAAACATGAAGTAATAAACATGTATTAAAAATACGTATATGATTTTCTTGTAGTACTAGACAAAATAAATTTCAAAAGTAGTTTTGTAAACTCTGAAGTCACTAAATTAATGACTTTGGTTGTTAAAGATGTTCGAATTAATAAAAATGTAGGCCAGAAACCAAACAAAATAACAATTACAGCAATGATTTCGATTTTATAAATAAAAAAATCGACCGTTTATAACAACATTTGCACACAATTTTAACAAAAATGAAACAACAATCAACAACATGGCATGTATTTTAGTTTATGGCCGTGCATATTTACAACATTTCAGCGATATTGTTACGTTCTGAAACACCAAATTATCCGTTACACATTGCAGCAAATGAATGCCATCTTGACGGCTCTGTTGTACAAAATGATCGGACAATACTCGTTAATATAAAACTTACCGAGGCTAAAATTAAAGGTTTAAGATACGTAGAGCATAATTTAGAATCGTGTTTAGGAGAATTAAATTTTGCTGTAACAACTGAAACCTATTTAGTAGCTCAGGGACATCTTTCAGTTAAAATCGAATATGTTGTTTCATGTTATATATGAGTTTCAAATACAAAATTTCAAAAGTTTTAGATCATATTTTAATATATTTTTTCAAGAAAATCTGTTCAGAGCTTCAAGTAAAGTACCACTTCCGGTTTATTTATATAGTCAAAATCTAATATGTTGTTTCAAATTATATATGAGTTTCAAATACAAAATATGAAAAGTTTTGGGTCATAGTTTAATATATTTTTTCAAGAAAATCTGTTCAGAGCTTCAAGTAAAGTACCACTTCCGGTTGATCATATATAGTCAAAATCGCATATGTTGTTTCAAATTATATATGAGTTTCAAATACAAAATATGAAAAGTTTTGCGTCATAGTTAATATATTTTTTCAAGAAAATCTGTTTAGAGCTTCAAGTAAAGTACCACTTCCGTTTTATCATATATAGTCAAAATCGCATATGTTGTTTCAAATTATATATGAGTTTCAAATACAAAAGTTGAACAGTTTTGGATCATATTTTAATATATTTCTTCAAGAAAATCTGTTCAGAGCTTGAAGTAAAGTACCACTTCCGGTTGATCATATATAGTCAAAATCGCATATGTTGTTTCAAATTATATATGAGTTTCAAATACTAAATTTGAAAAGTTTTGCATCATATTTTAATATATTTTTTCAAGAAAATCTGTTCAGAGCTTCAAGTAAAGTACCACTTCCGGTTTATCAGTTTTAGCAAAAATCTTATGTTATATTTTACCGTTCCCGAGATATTAAATAGTTGTTTCACTTTTACCTATAAAAATACACTGTCTCCTAACTACCAGTATAATACACGGTGTTGTCACCCAGATATGCTACAGACATAACACTATGTTTCCCAGTAAAATTTACAGTAAAAAGAAGAATTTATTGGAATGAAATAGTTATATATTACTATCTCTGTCTTACAAAAATCAAAATTTGGAAGTGAGTGTTCACTCCTGTCTTTATTATTCTGTGTCATGTTTTCTCTGTCTTACATTATACTTGTCTCTCTCACACAAACAAATAAGAACGCGTCGTTTAGTGATTGACATCGGGAACTTTTAAAGAAAATTGAGATTTTTGAATCATTATATTTGATTTTTTTTGACGAAACAATGGATGACTCTTTTATATTGTAGGTGAGACCTGATTTTTTTGCAATACCTCTCGCCATCTAATCACAGTGTAAAAGTAATACTAAATTTTTTACCAACATACCTGCCGCTTATTATAAATGGAGATAGAGAAACAGGGCCTCTCGACAATTTAAAATGTGAATACAGCAGCAGTACCTCTCGACAATTTAAAATTATGTTAAAATGATTAAAGTTGTACATTGGCGCCATGAACAAATAATTAAAATTACGTAAATTTATCTCCGATTAAAAATTATAATTTAATATTTTTTTTATGTCTGAAGCACAAGCCTTTTGCCGGTTGTTACGTCATTACCAAGTATTAGATAACTAATTATTTTTAAAATTATACCTCCTAAAGTAGTAAACAGTCATTTACAATTTGTCTTTCATAGTGAAAGGGTGGTTGTACTCTTCTGGTTTGCTGGACCGTGCTCGACCATTCCTTTATTTTTTTTTTATATTTGTAATTCGTAGTATTGAATCTGTGGTAGTTACCTCTACCCTTAAAATAAATTGTAAAATTTTAGAATTAAATTCATTAAATTAAAGTGCGCCTAGACCAATCCAGGGCCCAGAAGGACAACGTGGGATACTCATATTTGCATAACGGTAGTTTGGTAAAATGTCCAGGTTTATCCTGAGACAAGGTATGTGAAAATAAACTTCCCAGCAAATTGAAAGTGTATCAATTTTTAAAATATTTTAGGTCAATAACTTGGCATTTTCCTTAATCTAACAATTGTTGCTGTACCCGTAATGTAGGATATAAGGCAAAACAATACGATATAAATACAATACAATGAATTGTACAACAATTCAAATTTTAATATTTTAAAATACATTACTTGTACTAGTGTTACATAAAATAGCTAAAATCTTTTATATTTTTTGAACTATTTAAAACTTATAATTTCAAAATTTATTTTCGAAGCATACATTACTATAATTATGTCTCATAGATTGTTGACATGGATTTTCCCATTTATTTATTTAAATATACAAACTATCACATACAAAATAAGGTAAATGACACACCCAACAATGGGTAATAACCAGTAATGATATAATTATTTACTATTAAACAGGCTTGTATAAAATAAAATGTGATTTCAACTTTAAATAAATATAAAACTAAGTACAATGTGGCATATAAAGGAATGACAATGTGTGAGTGATTGGTAAGCGAAATCTTGCTCTATAAAATTGCCCGGGAATTTTTATAGTGTAAGACTAGCTTTAAGGTAGACATAAGTTAGCTTAGGATAAGTTAGTTATAAGATAGGGCGCCATACTTGTACTCAGTTTTTTTCTTCCATATTAAACAATAAATAGTTATTTATTAATAAACAATTATTTGAATATGTTTATATAGTAATAACTTGGGAAAATCCTGTCTGCAAAATATGTTTCATTTTAAATTTTAATATTCGATAATACCAATTCATTCTTTTAATTGAAATATTTTCCTATAATTTTTACTGTTATTGTATGCGTATTAGTTTTGGGTTCAAATCCCGCACTCAACAATTGTGAAACAGGACATGTTTTAAGTATTTGACCCAATTTTCTGATAAATAATTTTAATTTTTTTGCAAATTCAGAATAACGTATTTAATATTTATTTTGTTCAATTTTGACGTTTTAAACTGCTATTATTAACTCCATAGCAACGACTGTAAGTAACTGTTTATTCGCTAGTGAATTAATAGTTTATTATGCAACAAGTGTTTTAATAGTCATTATACATGAGTTGCATACACTATTTTTTCTATGACTGCTCATAATAATTAAAAAAATAAACAATAAACCGTCAAAATTGAATAAATAATAATGATCGTAATGCATTTTTATTTTGTCAAAATTAAATTCGTAAAGGCTCATTCACAGCACTGAAATTAAGCGAAATTATAATTAGTAATTATAATTATATTTATAAATATAAGTTTATGTCAATGCATTCAAATGTCAGCGTTCGAAAGCTTCAAGTTAATATTGAAATTAATTTAAAATAACTTAAAATAAGAATTTTATGCAAACTTCATATATTTCACTTGTAATTATAATTATAAGTATAAGTGAGCCAATCAGATTGAACAAAATATTACAAATACGATTTGGTCAAGTCAAATTTGACATTAATTTCATCAATACGAACATAAATAATTTAAATATATATATATATTAAAACGACGATTCATTCCTTTACTTGCCTATCAATTAAATTACATACTCGTCATTTTGAAATTAGCTCCAATTTCATTCCACGTTTAATGGTATCCTTAAAATTATTGTCTTTTTTATTCCATAAATGTGAATTTTCCACAATACATGAAATAAATTCTTCCATACTCATGTTATTTCCATGAAAGCAAGGACTAGAGAAGAGATAAAGAATCAAAATGAACAATGTGTATAAATATACAATGCTGAATCTTAAGTGACATTGACAATATTATATCAAATTATAATAAGAAACAAAAATATTGTAGATGTCAAAATATATTAATTATAATTTGTATTTATAAGTGAACTCCTAATTAACATGCTTTAAGACGGTCATTTTTAAGTATAATTTTTAATTATATTTTTTAATTATAATTATAATTTCTAAGTATAATTTCAGTGCTGTGAATGAGCCTTAATTGTTGTTAATACTATTTTGTCAAAATTGAATAAAATATTGTATAAACTACGTGAGTTAAGAATATTTATTCATTCGAAGAAATTAACCAACTCGCCCTTACGGGCTCGTGGGTTAACTTTCTTTTCGTGAATAAACATTATCTTAGCTCACTTGGTGCATAAATATCTATTATCGAATACATTATATATTTTACTATATTATATACTTTTGCAAACTTACATTTTTAAAGTGTTACCTATTACAATTTTGCTGGGAAGTTGCTGTACATTGCAATGAATGTTCAATTATTAATAAATGAGAATATAAAAATAATTAAGAATGAAAGGTGTGAGTGAGTGTGGAACTTATGTATGGGTAAAACAAAAAAAAAAAAACAAAAAAAAAATACGAATAATAAGAAAACAAAAACCAATTTTTATTTATGAATGATCCCCTGAATGTTTTGTGTGATTGAGGTTTATTTAGTATTGATCAATATTTGATAAGAGACATAGTACTTCATAGTATTCTAACAATAATATTTTGCAATATTTATAAATCTTTGAAAGAAAATTTTGAATCTATTTCATTCAGTTGAAATGAGATTTTCTGAGTCAAGAGAAAAGATGTCACACCCAATTAGGGGTAAAGAACATTATAATAAACAGAGATTTTGCATTTATACAAATATTAAAATTAAAATGAATTGAATAATAAGTCAAATAAAAACGTTCATTGCAGTACAGCCTAGTTAAGTTTAGTTTAAGGGGGCGCGTCGTCATCCTAACTTTAACTTTTAAATCTAACTTAACTTTCGTCCCGGGTGAATTTGCTCGCGTAACCCGGCATAAGGTCCGGGTCGCTAACTTCCGCATATCCCGGCATGAGGTCCGGATCGTTTCCGTTCCGTTGACAACGTACAGGCCAGGGTCCTTTTGGACCTGGATATTATCGTCCTTCTAGACTCCGTGGGATATAATCGTCATCCTAACTTTAACTTTTAAATGGTAGATTTCATGCCGGCATGAGGTCTGGATTGTTTTAGTATTTTTAAATTATTATTAGCTCGTGTAATCCGGTATGAGGTCCGGATCGATTAGGCCAGGAACCCAGGACCTGGACAACGGGGGACAACGAGGGATCGAGAAAGGAGCAAGTCTTCAAGGCGAATTAAAGACGCGAATATATTCGGAATTTGTCGCGAACCGGGTACAGGAAATGTTGAATAAATTTTTATAATATTGATTTTATTTTTTGTTGTGTCGGGGATATTTTTTTATAAACTGTAGTTTGGGGTTTGCAGGGTTAATTTTTGCCATAAATTCGTTCACGAAAATCGATTTATAATCCATATATTTGGGGTGGGATTTTGGGATTGTTCATATTATATTATCTTATATTATATATGCTCGTATATAATATAAATATGATATAATATATTTATTTTGTATGTTATGCTTTTTTTCTAGGGCACTGAGTATTTGGCGTGCCAGTATTTTTAATACTGTGCAATGAATACTCATCAAATTCCGCCGAAAGTCTCTCGCGGGCATGAAAATGTTCGGTGGACTTTACACATGGTGAAAAAGAGCTTTGTTGCAGATTACTAAAATTAGTACCAGCAGCTAATTTGGTAATCACAATGAAGTTGTTTTTTATCGTGAGGTGAGCAACCCTCGTCCAAGAAAACTTACCCTCCTATATGGATTGCACGGGGTCGGTTTTCGCGGAATGGGGAGGGCGCGGTCGTAGGTCCAAACACTGTATGGAATATGACGATGAGCAATAGTTTATCGGCGTATGCATATCAGTGGTTGGAACGCGCTTGGCCCCAGCAGGCCGCGTCCGTGAACAAGCCACAAATAGGTTCATTTCATCTCATTATCATTTTTGTTAGGGTTTCAGGCGCGGGCGATTCTATTTATAGTTGATATGAGATCGTTAGGGTTTTGTAGGACACCCCAGTCGTGATTTAGGCCGGGGTGGCTCTGTCCTCAACTCCTTTGAATCGCAGGAGGTTTGGACAGGGTTCCCTGCCCATGTGGAGAGACCTTGTCGTGGTGGCAGGGCTTAACCATACCCAAATTGGGGTGGGACCAACGTCTCCACAAACTATCGAATTAATATCTGTTTCTGGTTAATATATTAACAAAATAATTATTTTGGCCCATATTAATTCGATAATGTTTATTTAAATACAATTATTTTAATAAATGAACAAATAAAATATTAATTCTTGCGGAATATAGTTATAAAATTTGATGACTTCCCGCCAATTCCGGTTGATCTAATTTGTTGTTCCAATAAATAGCAAAGTCTGTAATACCAAATTTTGGATTATATTTTATTATGTTTTTCCTCAAAAATCTGTTAAGAGCTTCATGTAAAGTACCACTTCCGGTTTATCAAAGTCAAAATCTAATATGTTTCAAATTATATACGAGTTTTAAATACCAAAGTTTTGGATCATATTTTAGTAGATTTTAAGGAAAAATTGCCACAAACACATTATTATAAAAATAGCAAAAACGTGTTGTAGGTACCTTAATTTGTGCTTATTCACTAAAAACTCTTTCGAATTTTTGGACCGAAAACGTAACCTCCCTTATCTATGGTGTGGCGGGAGGTAAAAATACATAATATATGTAAAATAAACTAATACAAAAATTGTCAATTTAGTAATTTTTCCAGAAAATAGCCCAATTTAGAGCAGCTGATGTTCCTTTAGCCAGATCTTCTCTCGTGCATTCCTCTTCTAATTTGGCGCACGTGAGCAGGTGGGTCATTATTTGTTCTTGACTACAATGACATAAAGTGGGTTCTATATATATATACTTGGTACCCCCAGTTGTACCTAGGTATGTCATAGGCGATTTAAAATTTTCCAATTGAGCCATTCTTGGTTATTATCTGGTGGTGGTTTTTCATCTTTTGTAAATAAAGTAAAAACAAAATTATGATAAGTTATTTAACAATGAATTTAATTCAAGCAATTTTAAATAAAATATTAGATATCTTTATGAGGATTTTGAATGTGTCTTTGCTTATAACACAAAAAATAAGGGTTGGACACTTTAAATTTAAATATTAAAATATATTTTATTTTTTAAATATCCTAATTTTTATTTATTTTGATTGTTACAGGGTTCTATGCAGTATGGCCGATACACCTTTCGAATGTACCCTCATGGAACCTGATTTCTTCCAGTATCATCGTTGGAGAATTAATCCCGAGACGTGGAGAAGAATTTCCCGAAAAAAATGCACCCTTATGCCCTCCCCATAAACCCTATTTTAAAGGTATTTATGCCCATTGCCATCTACTTTTCAATAAAACCAAATTAATTCATAATATTTCTTGTATTATGTTATTATTTATGTATAATTTCCGGTAAAAATTGATGTACGCTGTTGTATGATGAATTTAAATTACAAATTATTATTTAAACATTTAAAATTAATGATTGTTTTCAAATAAATACTCTTCATCCTTTTAAAATTGATAGGATTTTACCGCATTCGAATTCTCACTGTATTTCCACCAATCACAAGCTTCGTTATTTTTGCCAATCACAATCGTCAGTTCACCAGATTTTCACCAATCACATGAGACCACGCCGTAAGCGTCACTGCGTCACATGTTGCGCAAGCAAGTTGATGTTAAGAAGTGGTTTTATGTTTTTGTGATATATTTCGTGATTAAAATAACTTATTTACGTGTTATATTTGTGAAATGGACTTGGAGCAGTTGAATTCGAATGCTTAGCTGTAGTTTGAAAGGTAAATTACTTGATTTTCTAATAAATTTAAGGACAAAAATCTTGACGTAACCTTACTTACATCTTCAAGTTCTACATAAATATGTATTTGTATATTGAATTCATCATAAAACAGCCTTAATACATGTAATATATTGTTGAATTTAACATTCTTTTACATTAGTAAAGTATTAATACATTCTTATACGACGCAGAATGTCTAACCTTGCTCTTTGAAGGTCGTACATGATTTGCAACTTTCATTATCATATTTTTAAGAATTTAAACGTAAAATCGTGTAGTGTATATATCTAGCTGCAGTTTGAAAGGTATATTATGTAATTTTATAATAAATGTAAGGACAAAAATCATATTGAAATATGACGCTACGTACATCTTCAAGTTCTAAATGTACATTTGTATAGGTATCAAATTCATCATTAAACAGCAGCTAATAAATTTTTACTTTTGAGTATTTTTAATCTTGCTTTTTGAATATCATATGCAACTTTATAGAAATGTCTATAACGTTATGTAATGTTTATCTATAGAGGTGTGCAAAAGTTTTAAGCCAAACAGATTTTTAAACCATTATCATATATTGTAAAGGTGATACAACAATGAAACAGTTACATTAATAAATATATGCGTTTGTGCATAAAATATGTTCCTATTATAAACCAGAAACTATGTAGGTAAATAAAATTATGTAGTAACAAAATAATTTCTAGTGCTATGCGCTATTGCGCCAAAAATATGCGTATTTCAAAACAACTAATAAATATGTTCAGTCTTATTTTGTTATCCATATTTAATAGTTTATCATCATTCATTTTGATACAATCGCTGCAGAATACTATCGAGACATTGATTTAATTAAATTTGTGATACTGTCTTGTGGTGTACATCTTGTCATTCATTTTCTAAATGGTTCTATAATTCAGGCTTGTTTTTCTTTTCCATCGCGGATGTTTAACTTCTGGCTTAAATGTTTTATTGGATTTAAATTCGGAGTTTATTACTTTAGATTTTAGTTTAATTATTTTATCTGTTCGGTTTGTTGGTTTACGGGGATCTATTGCATCTTGGCTTGGCAGCTAATGATTTTGGCAATGTATATTTGGTGATAATTCCATTTGCTGTGCTTTTATCGATCATTAGGAAGTCTGCTATCTCACGAGAAACTTCTCCTTGACGAGAAAGTCGGATTCTCGTACCTGAAAGTGGGTGTATTTCACCAATTTATTAGACAATGACAATTTAATATTGAATTGTGTATTATTTATTTGTAAGTATTTACATTATATTAGAGTTCGGATTACAGTGACCTATATAACTACATTTGTGTGTAATTTGGTGAAAAATATAACTTAATATTGTGTTAGTGAATATGTGATAGTGAATATATCAGTATTATATTATAATTGCTCTACTTTATTTCCTATTGATATAATTTTTTTCTAAGACATAGTCACAATATAGCAGTTAATATATTCAAATGAAACATATATTTGTGTTAAATTCTTGATCTATTTTTAATTGTATCTCTATACATGAATCTTTGCATCATTATTATTTATTTGAAAGTATTTACATAGGTATATTAAAGTAATCTATATCTCGATAAGTCTTAAAAAGAAAATGTTATACATTATACTCGCAAAAATCTGTAATATTATGTAACAACTTATACGATACAATTTAATAAATATTTGGCGATATATATTTCATTATTTATTTATTTACAAGTCCTCATAGAATAATATCATTGCAATATGTAACACAAATAAAATGTATTATATAAATGCCCAATAAAAACAGTAAAAAAGAATACAATTTCTCAATTGAAAAACCTATTTTCCTATCCTCAAAAATTGCATTCCAGCAACCAGAAATTCACCAAAATACGAACTAGATCATCAAAATGAGATCAGCAGGATATGAACGATTTACGGCCTATAGGTAAACAACTAGCAAAAATCGATTCGAGAGCACCGCAAAGCGATCGCCAACCTGCAACCTGCATGAATAATTTTAGCGCCTAAATTTCAGCGTAGTGCACAACAGATTACAAAAGCAAGTAGCCTACACGAAAAAATTCCTAGCCAGCAAAATCCGATCCGCGAGCACCAGCAAGGCTTCTGGTCGACAAAATCGCAAAAATCGTGTAAAATCGACGTTTTAGAGCTGTAGCGGCCGAAAAGTAGCACTTTACTGCCGTTACGAGCATTTTTGAGCTCTCTGACGGATTTTCAGCCGATCGCAAGGCATTTACCCACCAAATTTCAGATATCCATCGATCGCAATACTGTTGCTGGACAAAATTTAAAAAATCGTGTAGAATCGGCGATGTCTAGCAAGTAGCAAGACTACTAGTCACGAAAACGAGAATTTGTGAGCTCTCTGGCCGAACGGAATGTATTCACCCACAAAAATTCAAATTTCTGACAATACGGTAGGCTGTAGAAAGGCCTGGTGATCGAATCAGGAATCTCAAGTCTCCCACCACAGGTTTCTAGCTATGTATAATACTGGCTGTCTGTTGAATTTACAGCCATTCGTGCAGCGGGAGTGGTGGCGTCCTACCGGACACTCTTTGTCGTGAAATTACGTAATAACGTCTATTTCAAGCTATATACAGGTTTCTAGAAATTTTTTGCTGGCTAGGCCCCAGGAACCAGCGGAGCGATCCGATCCCAGCTCCCAGCAACCCGCCTAGCACCCACGTGCTGCCTTCGGCTGTAGCCTAGGCGCGCTCGTGGATGGCTCGGGCGGGTTGCTGGTAGCTAGGATGGGATGCTCGGCTGGTTCCTGGTGGCTAGTAAGCGGGGTTCGAACCTGGATCTTTAGGATGGGAGATTTTTGTTGGTCGTCGTTGTGGTTGTGGATCTATAGGCTGTGAAATGGTTTCTAAGCGGGATATGAACTTAGATCTTTGGATTGCAATTTTTTTGTTTTGGAAATAGGGTGTTAGAATGAAATATTATGTAGTATTATCGATATTTATTGGTTATAAATATATTACATAATGGTGTACATAATGCATTGCTATATTTTGCAAAGATATTGTTTTAATACAGAGATATATGCGAATGACAATTATATACATAAATAAATGTATCTTGATCTGTAACACTTTGAAAGATGATATTTGATATAGGTTGTTTTTAATTATATATATATGAGAACATATGATATAAATTCTTTATTGTGATTCGTTGAAATATACAAGTAGGCTAACATACATTATTGACAACAATCGATCGATTAATTGTTGAAAGAACTTTTATAAGGATCATTTGTATTAACAAATAGAAATAATAGAAGACATTAATTATGTATAAGACGATTATATATTTATTTATAACCGAAAATCCTTACAAAGTTTTTCCCTAACATTTTTTGGGTATTGAAAATATATTCTAAGTTTAAAATAATATATTTTACAACTTCAAAATGAATGTCTCTCTTGCTATAAACTTTTGGGATTCAAATTCGAATTCGCACATAGCTAAAAGATATATTTGAAATATGTAAACTAAAGTTTAAACAAAATGAAAAGAAAATTTTGATAGTTTTTTTTAATTCAATTGGTGAATATGAAAATGAAGTTTAAAAAGTTTTCAATCATGCAAACAGTATATAAAATATATTTGAACTATTTGAACTATATTTGTTTTAAAGAGTATCAAACATGTAAATGTTAATATATTGATTAACTCTGTGGAATCGAAATATGAGGCCCAAAATTTTGTGATCTATATAAATAGGGATAATGTATCAATGTATGAGTTTAATATCTTAATGCATTTCGAAGTTTAAAATGTAATGTTTTTAATTACGTCGAAACTCTTATTACGTCATTCTTACAGGAGAGACATTTATTTTGTGATACAGTTTTAAATTAGAAGACTTGCTACATAGGTGATTTGAAAGCAAAATGTTTTATCATATTTTTCAACGGACGTAGAAAAAGTATGTGTGTAAAGTATCATTTTCCGCTCTAGATACACAAATAACTATTTTTCAATGTGCGAATATGTCATGAAGTTTATTCTAAATATAATAATACAAATTAGGTTTTTTCTTACTATGTTTTATTTAGAACGATCAGGGTATTAGATTACAAGTGTACTCGTATGTATGTAGGGGATGCAAATGATGGTACAGAAAAATAGAGCTAAGTCCCAATTACTTATATAGTTTCGAGATATTGAATTTTTAAAGTTTGAAATATGTACCATGTATATAGTAATTTTAAAATTAAATACTTCAAGAACTAAGAGTGATAGCAAATTATCCTAATCTTATTTTTATTTGTTGGATTATTTTCTATAAGTAAACGAAATTTCAGCACTTTGGAATCGCTGAAAATATTTTCAGCAATGCTTGTTTCACAACAGGTATATCTATTGACAATAGCAATTTAAAAAAATGAGTATATGAAAAACTAAAAGAAAAAGCGACTTGCATTTTCAAAATTTAGTTGTAGAGAGTTATTTCGTGTATTTATACAAATTTTAAAAAGTTTTAAATCGCTGAAAATATTTTCAGTAATGTTTATTTCAAAACGTGTTCATGTTTATTAAAAATATCAAGTTTGAAATTGAATATCACGAAAAGTAAGAAAAATAGCGCCTCGTACTTTTTAAATTTGTATATAGAAAGTAATTTTCTATATGTATAATTTTAAAATGTTTCAGTCACTGGAAAAGAAAATCAGTGATGTTTATTTTAAGACGTGTATATGTTTAATGAAAATAGTAACTTTAGAAATGAATATCACGAAAATTAAGAGATATAGCGACTTGTACTTTTCAAAGTGATATTAAGGATTTTTTTACTATATGGTAAACCTAATTTTAGAATATATAAATCGCTGAAAAAGTTTTCAGTAATGCTAGTTTCAAGACTAGTACATCTCTGTTGAAAATAGCACGTTTAAAAATTAATATCTCGTAGACTAACAGAAATAGCCATTTGTACTTTTCAAATTTGAATGTAGGAAATTATTTTGTAAATGTATAATTATTTTCCAAATGTATGAATCGCAGAAAAAAATCGGTAATGTTTAGACTTAGCTCTTTCCTTTCTTGTAGCCTTAAAATAATATGTAATATGTGTTTGTGATGTATGGGAACCTAAAATAATACGCTTTGAGATGTTGAAATGCTTATATGTATGAGTGTTTTCGACATTTGTTTATAAAGATTTTATTAGTAGAGCAGATGATTTTTCACGTTAAATGGTTATATAACATAAGTACTTTATAGGTGTGAGGTGGTTTTATTTATTTATTTACATAAATTTTATAAACATGACTTGGGGTGTACAAAATCCATGTTTGGGGTGTTTTGGGGTGCGATGCTCTGCAACAGGGTGACCAACTCCAATGCGGAAATCAGGATTCATGAACTGCAACTCTCTCGGGTACTTCTGCAGTATCGTCTGTTTAAGTGCACAGCTTATCTTTCTGCAACAATAGAAAATATACTCGAAAGTAACAAATATGAATTAGTGGTTAATGGTCATAGAAAATAATATGATTTTATTTGTAGATTATTAAGAATTATTTCAAGTATATATAATTATTATTTAAAAAGATATATTAATGTCAAAGAAAATACGAGATAGGTATTCAATATTACAAAAGAATGAATAAATATTTCAATCGATCAATTATAGATTTTAATGCATAATGTGTACGTTATTAAAGTATTTTAATAATGAGGTATAAGCTACGTAATTTCCCAAATAAAAAAATCTGTTGTGGCCAGCACAAAACCTCTCGCCATTTCCATATTAGTCTATATAAGTATTGTATTGCACTTCGCTTTCGAACCGTCGTTTTATAACAAAATCTTACAGAACATTACCCAAATATTGTTTCATACTATATTTAGCATGTCTTCTGCACACATATAATTCAAATTATATCTATTTTTCATTGTATGAGGAAGTTTCTAAATGTCAAATATTGTTCCAATTCATTAACCAGATTGCCGGTATTTTTGATAGATATATGCATTTTACCACAATTTTACCTATAATTTCAAATATTTAATTAATAAAACAATAAGAAAAGTTAAATATACTTCCCAGAAAAAGCTATCAGAATGTCACTAAAACTGTTGATATTTGACAATGACATGTGTCATGTTATAAACATTGGAATTTGTCAACTGGTTTCCTTAGTGCCTTGGCCTGTGCGATTATTTTACTCTATAAATTATAGAGTCTTTATCTCTAAATCTATACAAGATATAATAAAATTTTTAAGTGTATTAGATGGAGAATTTTATGTTCTTCAATATTTAAAAAAAAAAAACTCCCAAAAAATTATATTTAGAAGATTTTTTCTAAGAAACTACTACTTCCGGTTGTTCAATTGTTACCAAAACCTTTTCAGCTCTTCCCAGGAATGTCAGATTGAGGAAACTGCAGTTAAATATTTTTTAAGTCTTATAGTTTTTGAGGAATCGTGACTACAACATCCAGACATACATACATACACACACACATACATACACACACACACACACATACACACATCCACACACACACACACACAGACATCATTTTAAAAATGTTATAATCGGATTGTAGGGGCCTTAAATCGTGCTTATTCAATAAAATCTGGATATGCGAATTTTAGCATGAATCCAATACCTCTCTTAGCGAGAGGTAAAAAAGGACGTCACCATTTGTATTATCGTACACATTCATAATTACGTATACATGGAACAAAATATATGTAGTAAAATATATAGAACATACAATGATATGATATATTAAAAATTATATACAGCATGAACACAATTCGTGACAGATGTTTAACATTAGAAAACATTTTTTTCAAATATCTTTGTCGTAAAAGTATATGGGGCTTTATACATAGTATTTACAGAATAAAATGTTAGAAGATTGTATATGGTAGAAATATTAAATAATTATCAATTAATGCAAACTATTTTTGATATAATATGAACAATTATTTAAATATAGCTTATATCTTGTATCTATACTAGAATAATCCCTCCAAATGAATGGTTAATATATCAAATGAAAATACAACTATGTATCAAGTATTATAAAAGCAAAAAAAACTCACTTTGAATAAATGAAATCTATGGATTTAATTCCACGTCCTGCAGGTATCCTAACGTCCTCTCTAAGCACCAGGAAGTCGTCCTCGTGGTCACGGTACACCAGCGCACTACACACACGTCTTTACACTAGCACTGTAACAAACAAACTGAAAGAATTAATCCATGTAATAGTTAGGGTGTTAAATAATTTATCCCGTAAAAATACAAGTCAACAATTAAATAATAATGAGTCATTATAAATAATAATTGCTTCTTATGTATTATGTAATCAGTTCACGGTGTTTTGAATTTTATGAATGTAGAAGTGGCGCGAAAAAATTTGAGTACACAAAATACAAAACTTCATTTTTTTTAATTGTAACATTTTATTAAATATGTGTGTTCTTTTCAGATGCAGCCGTGTGAAAAGCCGACATCCTGGTGTTGCAGACTTAGCGACTTGGAGTCCCGGCATTGTAAGCTGAAGCACTCAATAATGGTGAGTTACATTGTAGTAGATATTTCTTGTAATCTCACCCATGGGGATTACCTGTTAAATCTACGTTTTGATGAAAAGTACTAAAATATAATTAAACAATATAATACTATATGTAGTAATCAAATAATATTACTACCAAGTTCATATCTCTACCCATTTTTGAATTATTACCCCAAAAGTCAATATACCCCATTTTCAGATAAAAACTTCAAAATTTTCAAAAATCTAATTTTCATGGATCTAGATACTTCTTAATGCGCTGATTCCAAATTTTGAAACAGCAGGTCGATATCTCTTTTCGTTCTCGAGATATTTAGATTCAAAGTTTTGCTGAAAACTGCCCATTTTTGGGTAATAACCCAAAAATGGGTCGAGATACGAGTTTGGCGACAACACCATTCGATTCTACGGGCAAAATTACATAAGTACACCAATTTTCAGAATTTTTGAACACCGCATACAATCTCTAAAGCAAAATAACTGAAAATGGCCAAAAATCGCAGAAATTGTAAGGGGTACCCCTTAGGATTTTTTCAGATTTTGGCCATTTTCAAACTTTTATTCATAAAAAATGAACCGGTTGGTCAAAAATTATGAAAATTGGTATACTTATATATTTTTGTCCGTAGAATTGAATGGTGATGTCGCCAAATTCATATCTAGACCCATTTTTGGGTTATTACCCAAAAATGGGCAGTTTTGAGCAAAACTTTGAATCTAAATATCTCGAGAACGAAACGAGTTATCGAACTGCGGTTTCAAAATTTGGAATCAGCGCATTGAGAAGTATCTAGATACATAAAAATTAGATTTTTGAAAATTTTGAAGTTTTTATCTGAAAATGGGGTATATTGACTTTTGAGGCAATAATCCAAAATTGAGTAGAGATATAAACTTGGTAGTAATTTTATTTGATTGTAAATACAATGTTACGTAAGTGTACGCATTTTTAGAGTATTTGAACAAATGTGTGAATTTTTAGAAAGAAAAGTATTGAAATAAAAATGAATAAATGCTATAAAAAAGTTCCTTGGAAAAGATTCTATATACTTAATGTTTAGGAGGATAACTTTTATTTATTTATTTACATAAATCTTATAAATAAATCTTGAGGGGCACCATTACATGTTGGGGTGTCTTCAGTGTGATGCTCTGCAACAATAGGATCATCTCTGACGCTGAAATTAGGATAGATATCTTTCTGCAACTCACTCACATCCTTCTACGGCTTTGCCAGGACTGTAATTCATATCTGTTACATGTTTCTGTAACAATAAAAATATAATCGAAATAATATTTGGATTAGTTGTTACAGATAATAATATGGATGGACTTAGAACTGTTTCAATCGTTTGTAATTATTAAAAATCAAATACCTAATATGAAAGTAAGTGTGAGAAATTTTACATTAAAAAGAATATTTAAATTTTTAATTATTTAAATATAAAATATTTGTAGTAAAATATATAGTATGTCCAATAATATATGATATGTGTATATGGTATTAGCACTATAAATAATTCTAAATTAACTCAAATTCTTTTCCACACAACATCAACAATTATAATTCAAATATAAAGTATATATATATACACCCGAAATAGTCGTTAGAAATAATGGCTGATATATCCAATAATGGTTACTAAAAGTAGTTTAAAAATATAAAAAGAAACTTACTATGAATAAATTATTTCCCTAAGTATAAGTCCAAGTGTTGAAGATGTCCAAAAGTCCTCTCCAGGCACTAGGAAGTCGTCCTCGAAGGCACAGTACACGAGCACACCACACGTCTGTTCACTAGCACTGTAACAATGAAACTGACAAACTGACAAAATTGATCTATGTAACAGTTAGGCATTAGATAACAATAATACAAAAAATGGTAGTCAACAATCAAAATAATTAGTATTTATAAATTATAGTTGATGTCTATGTATTACATAATTTTGTAGTCGCTTGTACAATTTTTTTTAAATTAATATTTGTAGACAAGGTCTATGGATTACCCGCGAAATATAATTAATGAACTTTAGGGTTGAAAGAAAGGATGCTACTTTTTAATTTTGAAAAATTCAAAATGTTGATATTTGAGAATAAATGATCTATTTAAAAACGCTATTACAAAAAAATATTGTATGTGATACGTTGTGAAATGAGTGTTTTAGGCACTTGACGTGTTGTAGCACTCGCTTACTCTCGTGCATATAAATTTCACGTCGCGTGTCTAAAACTATCATTTCGCAACTTATTACAAAAATAGTTATTAAAAACTAAGTGAGATAGCGACTTGCAGTTTCCAAATTTGAATTCAGGGGGTGTTTTACTATATGTACACTAAGTTTCAGGAATTCGAATTGCTGAAAAATAAAATTCTGTCATGTTTGTTCCAAGATCGGAAAATGTCTCTTGTGCATACCATGATAAAAGTAAAATATTTTAAAAACTCCGTGAGTTAGCGATTTGCAGTTTTCAAATTTGAATTCAGGGTGTGTTTTTCGATATGTACACTAAGTTTCAGGAATTCGAATTACTGAAAAAAAAATTCTGTCATATTTGTTTCAAGATAGGAAAATGTCTTTTGTGTATACAATGATAAAAGTAAAATATTTTAAAAACCAAGTGAGATAGCGACTTGCAGTTTTCAAATTTGAATTCAGGAGATGTTTTTCGATATGTACACTAAGTTTCAGGAATTAGAATTGCTGAAAAAAATTCTGTCATGTTTGTTTCAAGATAGGAAAATGTCTTTTGTGTATACAATGATAAAAGTAAAATATTTTAAAAACCGAGTGAGATAGCGACTTGCAGTTTTCAAATTTGAATTCAGGGGGTGTTTTACTATATGTACACTAAGTTTCAGGAATTCGAATTGCTGAAAAATAAAATTCTGTCATGTTTGTTTCAAGATAGGAAAATGTCTCTTGTGCATATCATGATAAAAGTAAAATATTTTAAAAACTAAGTGAGATAGTGACTTTCAATTTTCAAATTTGAATTCAGGGGGTGTTTTTCTATATGTACACTAAGTTTCAGGAATTCGAATTACTGAAAAAAATAATTCTGTCATGTTTGTTTCAAGATAGAAAAATGTCTTTTGTGTATACCATGATAAAAGTAAAATATTTTAAAAACTCCGTGAGTTAGCGACTTGCAGTTTTCAAATTTGAATTCAGGTGATGTTTTTCGATATGTACACTAAGTTTCAGGAATTCGAATTACTGAAAAAAATTCTGTCATGTTTGTTTCAAGATAGGAAAATGTCTTTTGTGTATACAATGATAAAAGTAAAATATTTTAAAAACCAAGTGAGATAGCGACTTGCAGTTTTCAAATTTGAATTCAGGGGGTGTTTTTCGATATGTACACTAAATTTCAGGAATTCGAATTACTGAAAAAAAATTCTGCCATGTTTGTTTCAAGATAGGAAAATGTGTCTTGTGTATACCATGATAAAAGTAAAATATTTTAAAAACTGAGTGAGATAGCGACTTGCAGTTTTCATATTTGAATTCAGGGGGATGTTTTCTGCAAGTATACTAAGTTTCAGGAATTTGAATTGGAAATTCCAACTTTAGAGTTCTAAATTTCTTAAACTAAATGAGATAGAAACTTGTACGTTTCAAATTGGATTTGTACATGCATCCTTGTATACATAAGTAACGTTTTAAAATTGTAGAAATGTTGGACAAATACTTTTCTATAGAATATATCAACTTTACATATTAATATGAATAGAAAAGTGATATTAATACAAACACAAAGTGCAGATACAATGAATAAGTTATTACATTTATAATTTTATTAATAAATTATTTCTTTTTGCAGATCATCAAGTTTTCCACGTTCCAGTGGTAAGAGTCGCAGACATCGCGACTTGGAGAACCCTTTCGTGTGTCTACAGTATCCTGGGGCTTCTCTCCGGACCTGGTGGACATGATTTCGTTGTCTGGATCAGGAAACCATCCCCTGCGGTATCGTGAAGTCGTGAACCGGTTCGCCTGATCTCCATACTTGAAATTCTATGAAATATAAATGTGAGAGTTAAACTGTATATTCCACTAAACTTTGTCATGCGTTATTTCACATTCTTGTTTATTACTCCTACATGGTTAAAGATAGCAACTTGCACAATGAAAATTTGGAATCTACATAAAATTCTCTGTACGATACGTCTGATTATAATTTTTTAACTTCGATTGGTTTAGGAGTTACGGGGCGTTAAAATACATGTATTTTCGTCAAATTTTCTCTGTACACTTTTCCATATTTTCATTTATCACTACTACAAGAATAAAGATAGTAAATAGGGAAGAAAAAAATTTATATTTTACATAAAATTCGTCATTGGCAGACACATTCGTTTTGTGTTCAACAACTTAGAAGAAATGTAAATGTAATATCAAAGGTTCATACTTACCTATGGTGAATTTTCATAATATATCATCCGCTGTTGTATCATCACTGTATATCATCATCGGCGATTTTTACAGATCAGAATACACTTTGTAGTAAATATTACGTAACACGTACTCCAATTAGAATAACTTGTATAACACTTGGTATTAGTAAAACACTTTTACGGACAATTATACACATTTTAATAATAGGAAAGACTTTTTTTTTAAATATACAGCAACTGTATAGTAAACTAACTCACGACACAATATAATTTTGAATAAGGATTAAACAATGAACACTAACGGAAGGACAGAGTCTTATGCAACATTTTAAATATCTAAAATTATAAGAAGCAGAAATACGTTGTATAAGTTAAAATGAATTTTGAATATATAGATTTTATTGTAAATAATAATATACATATGAACATTTAAATTTAGTGTACTATTAAATTATTATTTTTAGATTATTTTTAAAAGTTTAAACAAAATGACAATTATTTAAAGCTATTTAAATATTTTTAAAATATTTATAGAGTAAATCTAACACTTTTAAAATATATAGCGAACTATACGATGTAAATAGAGAACGATTTCATTAAAAATTTCAAACTTTTTTGTTGCTATATGGCACTACACGATTATTCACAAGCACACGATGTTCACATCACCAAAGACTGAAAGGAACTGAAGTCTTTATTGTAAAAACATAATATTAATATTATCACGTAATACCCCCACTCTAATTAAGTGTTTATTTTTTATATCTTTTGTACTTTGGCGCTCAAAGTAAACAATGTTTATGTTTGTTTACAAGTTCTGCGAAGGGCCTAGTACACCCAGCAATAGGATACGGTGACTACAACACTGGATGATGATAATATATGACTTTATAAGAATAAATACAAAAAAGAGGAGTTTTTTTACCTTTCCTATGTAATAACAAAAGAGACAGGGAAATATCCTAATTTTTACGGATTTTTCCGATTTTTTCTATGCTATCTTTTAGTATTAAGTTCTTTAGGTACGAAAATAACCATCCGACAGGAGTCCGCCCTTTTATAAAGGGCTAAGGGCTTATTTGAGCCCTTAGGGAAAATTTGACCACGGATTTCATTTATGCAGATCTAAGTAAGGTTAACAACACTTGTCCGGATTTTCTAGCTCTTTTAGTTCAGGAATTAGCGCAGGCCCTTCGCCACAAACTTGAAGGGCAAATATATTGTAAACCAAAGGGTTTTTATCAATTCTGTGCAAGCCAATGGAAAGCGCGGGTTCGAATCCCCCCGATTCGCTATTTCCCGGCCCTTTAGCCCTATAAATGGACGAATTTAAGTGTTGGTCCCTTTAAAAAACTTCAAGGGCCCATATCTCGAAAACGGCTGGGTTTTCAGCGTTTTCCTTAAAACGCTTTTCCTTAGGGGAATTCGAATGAGTAATATAGGGTCAAATTACATCATACCAAAGTTTGAAGGGCGTAGGGCAAAGTTTTTTATAATAAGGGTTTTTGAAAATTTTTGAACATTTTTTGATTTTTTTTTTGTTTACACCAAAATTTTATTATTTATTTTTTAAGCTCTATAAGCAATAAAATAACCATCCGTAGAACTCTGTCTCATTTTTGTTCCCCGGATACTATGGAAAATTATCGATTCAAAATGAGACACTTTTTAATTAAGAAATGCTTTATATCTCCTAAACTACAAAAGTTAGAAAGGCCGGACAATGTTTATTAGACTAATTACGACCCGTAGAACACGAATCCGGTCTCACATTGAAAATATGAGAACTCTTTTCATTCCTGTTATCCGGATACCATCAAAAAATTTCGACTCAAAAACTGAGTAAATTCAGGTCATTGACACCAAAAATTGGGTTAAGAAAAGTGTTGTAGCTCGTAAACTACAGAAGTTAGAAGGGCCGGACAGGGTTTTTTATACTAATTACGACCCGTAGAACACGAATCCGGTCTCACATTGAAAATACGAGAACTCTTTTCATTCCTGTTATCCGGATACCATCAAAAATTTTCGACTCAAAAACTGAGTAAAATTGAGTAAAATCGAGTTTAAAAAAAGTGTTATAGCTCCAAAACTACAGAAGCTAGAAAGGCCGGACAGGGTTTTTTAGACTAATTACGACCCGTAGAACACGAATCCGGTCTCACATTGAAAATATGAGAACTCTTTTCATTCCTGTTATCCTGATACCATCAAAAATTTTCGACTCAAAAACTGAGTAAATTCAGGTCATTGACCCCAAAAATTGGGTTAAGAAAAGTGTAGTAGCTCGTAAACTACAGAAGTTAGAAGGGCCGGACAGGGTTTTTTATACTAATTACGACCCGTAGAACACGAATCCGGTCTCACATTGAAAATACGAGAACTCTTTTCATTCCTGTTATCCGGATACCATCAAAAATTTTCGACTCAAAAACTGAGTAAAATTGAGTAAAATCGAGTTTAAAAAAAGTGTTATAGCTCCAAAACTACAGAAGCTAGAAAGGCCGGACAGGGTTTTTTAGACTAATTACGACCCGTAGAACACGAATCCAGTCTCACATTGAAAATATGAGAACTCTTTTCATTCCTGTTATCCTGATACCATCAAAAATTTTCGACTCAAAAACTGAGTAAATTCAGGTCATTGACCCCAAAAATTGGGTTAAGAAAAGTGTAGTAGCTCGTAAACTACAGAAGTTAGAAGGGCCGGACAGGGTTTTTTATACTAATTACGACCCGTAGTACACGAATCCGTCGTCACATTCAAAATATGAGAACTCTTTTCATTCCTGTTATCCTGATACCATCAAAAATTTTCGACTCAAAACCTGGGTAAAGTTAAGTTAAGAAGAAAGTGTTATAGCTCCAAAACTATAAAAACTAGAAGAGCCGGACTAGTTCTATTAGACTAATTACAATCCGTAGAACACGAATGACCATAAAAAAATTCCCATGTCTTATTTCCCTTATAAATGTTACATAACTACATACTTCCCTGTCTCTTTGTTGTGGTACATCCCCCTGAAATAAATGACGGGTTGTTAAATAAAAATGTATTGGTTTAAGAATTATTTATTGTTTATTATGGTCATAGCTTAAATTGTATGTATTCTTATTTGTATTTTATAAACAAATATGCTTAGGGATGTTTAAATAGTCTGTATAAATTTTACTTGTATTTATTGTTTATTTGTATTTTACATTGTTGTATTTCATGTAACTACCCTTAATGTACTTTGTAAATAAATAATATACTTACCCTTATCCTGAAAATTAGAAATAGGGATGTTTAAATAATAGTTTGTGTATATTTTACTTGTATTTATTGTTTATTTGCACTTTACATTGTTGTATTTCATGTAACTACCCTTAATGTACTTTGTAAATAAATAATATACTTACCCTTATCCTGAAAAATTAGAAATAGGGATGTTTAAATAATAGTTTGTATACATTTTATTTGTATTTATTGTTTATTTGTATTTTACATTGTTGTATTTGACTTAACTATCCCTAATGTACAATAATATTACACAATAAAATATAATTTAAGATATAATTTGTTTTATTTTTTACCCCTTTGCTACCCCTACACGTATATAGTTCTTAGAATAACCGCTAGAGGGCAGCACCTATTAGAAAGAGGTTTGCGCCTAAAATATAGGCAACCAGAAATACTACTCCGCTTTGAACATACATACGTACATACATCATTTTAGGGTTATACCTAATGGGAATTTAACCCACTAATTATGGAACGTTTAAAAATTGGAGGAAAAGGCTCTAAAAAAGATGTATACCTATAGGGAATTTAACACACTAAATATGGGACGTTTACTATGGGAATATTAGTCTCTGAAAATAGGATGATACATGGATGTTTGCAATACGGAATGGAATCTCAAGATTGTGTGGAGTTTATTAAGTGTGAATAGATTCTTATCTACTACACAAGGGTCGTTGTGTCTTCTATAATAGTATTTAAATCCTATTTCTAATATATCTAAGTACTAAAGGCATAAAAAATTAGGTATATACACAAATGAAATTTTTTTGATTGATTTATACTCAAAGTTGGAACGTTTGTGAATATGTGCTGCACCCTGGTGGCCGTTTTAAAAACTACATACGTGTGGGGACTTAGAAAATAAAAATCAATTTTTAAACAATAATATATTTGTATTATATCAAAATTACAAGACTTTTTCTTATAAAAATTAAAGTTTATTGCAATTACAAAAGACTGTTTAACATTATAATAAATTGTTATTAGATTTGTTGACAAATTTAGTAACAATTGTGAACAGAATTATAACACAAAAGAAACTTAAAAGACACTTGTGTTTGTAAATTCTGTTCATAATTATTTCTCACTAAGTTTGTGTAACAAATTTGGTGACAATCTTTTAACGTTGTCAAACAGGCTTTAGTTGTAAGTTAGAAATGTGTTTCAGAAAGTGAAACTATCATTATTCTGATTGTAAATATTATAAACTATTCTACATCTTTATTTTGTAATATAAGTTACTTTTATTACAAAATAAAAATGTAGAATAGTTCATAATATTTACAATCAAATTGTAATGACAGATATACGTTGTAAAACACATTTCTAATTTACAACTAAGGCCTGTTTGACAACGTTAAAAGATTGTCACCAAATTTGTTAAACAAACTTAGTGAGAAATAATTATGAACAGAATTTTCAAACACAAGTGTCTTTTAAGTTTCTTTTGTGTTATAATTCTGTTCACAATTGTTACTAAATTTGTCAACAAATCTAATAACAATTTATAATAGTGTCAAACATGATTTAGTTATAAAACTAAAATGTTTGTTCCCAAATAAAATTATCATTATTATAGTTGTATTATTTGTTGTTAATTATTTTGTATCTTTACTCTGTGGACTGAATAAAGATGCAATAGAATTGAACACAAATAATATAACCATAATTTTATTTGGTAACAAACATTTCAGTTTTATAACTAATACGAAACTCTACATTTATATTATTTAAGTTTTAAAGTAAAATGATACTATATTACGTAGAGTTTCGTTTACAATAGTAATTTAACAAATGAAATCTTGGTGGTCCCTAAATAAGATTCCTTGTTCCCATTTTTAAAGGTACAAAGATTTCTTATTCAGTTGAAGACCGTTTGACATTAAAATAAATTGTTATTAGATTTGTTGACAAATTTAGTAACAATTGTGAACAGAATTACAACACAAAAGAAACGTAGAAGATATTAGAGTTTGAAAATTCTGTTCATAATTATTTCCCAACTAAGTTTGTTAACAAATTTGGTGACAATTTTTTAACGTTACCAAACAGGCTTTAATTGTAAAATTGAAATGTTTGTTACCAAGTAAAATTATCATTATTTTGGTTGCAGATATTATAAACTATTTTGAATCTTTATTTTGTAATAAAAGTAACTTCTATTACAAAATAAAGATACAAAATAATTGATATTTACAATCAAAATAATGATAATTTTGCTCGGTAACAAACATTTCAATTATACAACTAAAGCCTGTTTGACACGTTAAAAAATTGTCACCAAATTTGTTAACAAGAAATAATTATGAACAGAATATTTAAACACTAATGCCTTTTACGTTTCTTTTGTGTTATAATTCTGTTCACAATTGTTTCTAAATTTGTCAACAAATCTAATAAAATTTATGACAGTGTCAAACATGATTTAGTTATAAAACTAAAACGTTTGTCACCAAATAAAATTGTCATTATTATAGTTGTATTATTTGTTGTTAATTATTTTGTATCTTTATTCTGTGGACTGAATAAAGATGCAATAGAATTGAACACAAATAATATAACCATAATTTTATTTGGTAACAAACATTTCAGTTTAATAACTAATACGAAACTCTACATTTAAGTAAAATGATACTATATTGTAGTTTCGTTTACAATAGTAATTTAACAAATGAAATATTGGTGGTCCCTAAATAAGATTCCTTGTTCCCATTTTTAAAGGTACAAAGATTTCTTATTCAGTTGAAGACCGTTTCCGAAACTTCATACTAATATTATATATTTTGTTACCACCCAAACCTCCCACTTACCAAAATATATAATATTTATTAATACAAAGCTTCGTTTACAATACTTAAAATCTAACTTTGCCCTGACCGCGTCTAAATACTTAATAATAATTACAATTTTTTACTAAAACTACCTACTTTACAACTAAAAGAACATGGGTATTAATTTAAAATAAACGCAATAAAAGTTTGTTTTATTATACATACATTTTAAACAAATGAAGAAGCCATGGTCTGCGTCTCCAATCGGCACTGCAATCTTGAAGATAGTGGCGGTGGGGAGTTTTTTTTAACTTTAAAACTATCTTAGAACTAAAAACGAAACCCTTTATTTAATAAATAGTATATATAACGGAAACACCGCCCTTAAATGCCAAACCCACGTTCCCTTATATATACCATTTATTAAATACAGTTCCGTGTACAATAATACTTATAATCTAACTTAAATTATTGTAGTTCCCCCCCCCCCCCCCCCCCAATTTAATTTGTGAAGTGCGCAAAAAACCCTATCTTACGTTAAAGATCTATTTCAAAGAAAAACAAATCTAAAAAAGCCTATCTTACGTTAATAACGATTTCAAAGAAAAGCATGTCTAAAAATGTCAAGTTACGTTAATTTTTCTCTCTCTCTCGAAAAGCAAAAACAACCCTTCCTACTTATATCTAAGCTATCTTATGTCTACGCGAACTATCTTATATCTAGATTAAACTAAGCTAAAGGCGTGTGAGAGAGAAAGAGTACGAGCTAAGCAAATGGTGAGAACGCCGTGGCGTCGAACGCCGTTGTTGGTTCTCACGGAAGTTTACGAGGGGGTTAAGCCGACCCCACGCGATGCAAAGCATTTACGGCCTACAAACCGAACTAGGTAGAGAGCACGGTAGCAGTCACATGTAACTACCTAGGGTGCACGCCACCTACCTAGCTACTCCCGGAGACATTCGCCCGCGCCTCTCGCGGATACCCTACACCGAACGCGGTTATTAACCCGTGTGCTCAACAAAGTTAATACAAACAAAAACTTTACCTATTCGTTGCCATTACCATTAAATGATGATTACATTACGTTGCCTCCGGATGAGGAGAGCACATAAGGCCATAAGAAAGCTTTCTGTGTCAACTATGGATTAATGTCCCTAGAAACATTCACACAAGTGTGAAGCGATCCACCATAACAACAGGATTCACATGACGGTGCGTTGTACATATCAGTCCACTCAATTATGGCTATCGCGCACGAACCCTACCTACCCAGCCCCTCTGACCGTGTGAAGTTAATTGAATAAGGAACCCGAACACCCACATCAAAGTTTCGAATCTGTTACCTCCTTCCTGACTCACTCATCCATCCACCTGCAAGCATCCCCCGATACGTCCGTATTTTCTTTTCCCAAGCACTCTCCCTAACTACCGTCTGGGTAAGCCACGCGTACGGTTACCGCTGCAACCGTAGACGCACGATTTTAGGATGATCGCCACGGGATGCACTTCAAATTAATCAATTTATTATTTTTAATTTTTAAAGAAAACGCGTGTTTGCTCGACGGCGCGATGAGCCAAAGTTTAATTAAAACCTGAAAATACATTTCCAAGAACTTAAAACTATAGTATTCCTCACGTACGAATGGCATTGCACAAGTTCAATTCGTTTTATAATCTGTGCTGACATCTAATAAGAAACTATCTTTTCCTGCATCAAAAAACACACATGAATTGATAAATCAACACTAAACACAAAAATGTTAAAACACCCGTCAATGTTTACGAACTATGTTGACAGTTTCAAATTATTTCCTAAATGTTGCCTTATGAACAGGTTTTATAACCTGTGTGTCAAAAAAACTATTTCAATTAAGTGTCTTTAACAAGCCTACACTTTATTGCGCGCAATGCCATTCTTACGTAAATAATACTAAAACTTATAAAGCTACTACTTTTTAATCTTCTAGATGTCCGATTCCTGAAAAATAAATGCTAATCATTTGTTCCCAGATATTGATTTTATTGATAAATAGTCGATATTTCAATTTCAAATTGTTTTGATTTTATAAGAACATTTATGAAAGTTATATTTCGTTTACTACAGTACTCAAAACTGAATTTGAGTTCAAGATAATATTTAGACATATACCTTTAACTATAAGTTCTCATGGTTGAGTATGAGAACAAAATAATAATTATGTATAGTAATATTCCCTAGACTATAAGTTCTCATGGCCAAGTATGAGAACAAGATGATAATTAGGCATATAGTCATATTCCTTTGACTATAACGTCTCATGGTTGAATATTTTATAAACGTTGCAATTATGAGAAAAATAAAGTTTCCTACCAGGTTCATCCATCGATGGTCGCTTACGTCGAAGATTTGTCTGGTGCTCAGCTATCCTTACAAGATCCTTAAAGTTGCAAACTACAGCAGCTTTTGTAGTGTTAAAATCCAATGCTCGAAAGTTGTATCCAAATTTTCCAAGTTTCTTGACGCACCAGACCAACCAAAGGTCCACCTATTAAATATTAATTATTAGTTTGTGGTATTCTTGAAACCATTTAAAAAACTGTTGGAAAAAATTTCTTATGGCAAACGTGTGTTCATTACGGAAGACACTTGAGAAAAGTATCGCTTTTTACCTCTCGCTAAGAGAAATATTGGATTTATGCTAAAATGATGTGCATGTATGTGTGTGTATGTATCTGCGTGTGTGTGTGTGTATGTGTGTATGTGTGTATGTTTGTGTCTGTGTGTATGTTTGTGTCTGTATATTTCTGTGTGTATGTGTGTGTGTCTGTGTGTATGTGTGTGTATGTGCGTGTCTGTGCGTATGTGTGTCTGTGTGTATCTGTGTGTATTTGTGTGTGTGTGTGTGTGTGTGTGTGTGTCTGTGTGTGTGTCTGTGTGTGTGTCTGTGTGTGTGTCTGTGTGTGTGTCTGTGTGTGTGTGTGTGTGTCTGTGTGTGTGTGTGTGTGTGTGTGTGTGTCTGTGTGTGTCTGTCTGTCTGCCTGTGTGTGTGTCTGTGTTTGTGTGTCTGTGTATGTGTGTATGTGTGTATATGTGTATACAGAATAATCTATTGCAATAAATCACACAGTCCAGACTACACTAGTTGTCAAATTCAATTGTTTGTAATTGACAGATAAATGTCAGTGTCAAAAATCAACAGTTTTACTAACATTACTGAAAGCTTTTTCTGGGAAGTAAGTACATTTAATATTTTTTATTGAACTATTATCTAAATAATTAAAATCATAGGTAGGTATGTATATTAATAGTAACAGTACTTATATCCTTAAGAAATACTGCCAATTCCGTCAATGAATTGGAACCATCTTGAACATTTTAGAAGAGTAGAACACGATTCCTTATAGAATGAAAGAATAGATATAATTATTTGTGTGCACAAATATTAAATTCGATACTCATGTAACAAAATGAAAAGTGCGAGAGGTATTGTGCTGACCACAACAGATTTTTTTAAAGTGATTTATGTAATGTGAATGTGATATATGTAATGAATCCACGTGTATAATGAGATATTACATCCAACAGTTTTTAAATGGTTCGACCAGTCAACATTTTCAACAAACAAATTATAAAACCTATCTAAATTCCTACAAATTTCTTTCGACTAGTTTAAAACATAGATTATATACTTACAGAAACTTTACGAAGTTGTTTTTCATTATACCAAAAGTAAAGGGTCTCGGTAGAAGCTAAATCTGGACTATAAGATGACCCTTAAAATACCGGTCGAACTATTATCACCAGTCATTTGGCCCACAGTTTTTCTTAAAGTTTTAAGTCTATATTGAAAGTAGAAATTTATGTAGATTTTTATAATTTGTTAAAAATGTTGACCGGTCGAATTATTATGAATTTGGGCCCGTGAGTAGAAACAATTTATAAAGTACTGAAATTTTCACATTAACAAATATTATACCTCATGACTTTTTGCAAAAGTAACACTTTAACAACATGAATAACTATTAATATAGTTGAAACATTGTTTAAACTTACTATTGATATTAATTTGCAACAATATAAAACACCAAATATATTTATTTTTACGTATTGTGTATCTTTAACTGTGCACGAATGTCAGATGAAAATACGATATTCCACGCACTAGAGAGATAGAACTGTTTCAACTAATCATTCAACTTTAATAGTAATGGCTAGTAACTAGATTTGAACTAGTTAATTTTTATTCTACGATTCGACTCGTAGATTATAAAGTATTGTTGCATTGACAATAATATTAGCTGTTCCAACCAAATGAATACATTTAATAATGACCACAGAAATATAAAATAAGAGATAAAGATAAAAGTATCCACTTACATTTGATGATTTCTTGCTGTCTGAACCGCTAGGAATCTGTTCTCTGGTCCTTTAAAATTGTACCTCGACTCTGGATATCATTTCCAATGGTCTGGAACACTGCAGATTCGTTGATTTCTACTGAAAAGAAAATAATTCATTGTAATATACAATAAAATTATCATTACAAATGACATTTGTATATTTGAGAAAGAATATTGATAGATAAAAATAATTAATTAAGTTGTATAAACTATAAATATTGTTGAAATGTTGTTTAATCTTACTATTATTATTAATTTGCAACAATATGAAACCCCAAATATATGTTTTTTAAATTAATAAAACTACACTTACAAATTAAGAACACCTTTTGTCCGTTTTAACCTTCAAAGTTTGCTGTAAATTTAGTCGAAAATACGAATAGATACAACACTGACTATTTTACTAATCGAATTTTCATAAAAAGATGAAAAAATTCACAAATTTTCAAAATAATTAATACAGTAATTCAACTTTTATGGATCAAAGTGCGTAGACGAAACGACAACAAACGTACAACGTGTTCAAAATGGCGATTTAGAAACTTGTTGTACTACCCAACCTACATAACACTCGCCCTGATATCAGCGCCAAAATATTGGAACTAATTACTAATTAATTAAAAATAAATTCTAAGGGGAAAATTATACTTTTCATTTAAATACATAATGATCGAATTTTTACTGCCCTACTGACTATTTGAAGTACCATTTTTTGGTTTTTCGCTTTGTCTAACTGTACCAGTAGGGCCCGGCAATTGAAAATTCGTAAATATATGTACAAATGTCCGTAGAATCGAATGCCGCAAACCGCGTCAAAAAATATTGTACCGTTTAATAGTTATAGGCCGACAAAATGAAAAAAACATGAGAGATTTCTAATCAAAATAAAACTTTCTATTTTGAAAACTAAAGGCCAAAGAATTTTTTTATTATTTTTCCCATAATTAGGGTGTCCGAATTAAGGGAAAATGATACTTTCTATTTAATACAGGGTGATCGAATTTTTACTGCCCTACTGACTATTTGAAGTATCCATTTTTTGGTTTTTCGCTTTGTCTAACTGTAACAGCAGGGCCCGGCAATTGAAAATTCGTACATATATGTAGAAATGTCCGTAGAATCGAATGCCGCAAACCGCGAAAAAATCTTGTACCGTTTAATAGTTATAGGCCGACAAAGTGAAAAAAACATGAGAGATTTCTAATCAAAATAAAACTTTCTATTTTGAAAACTAAAGGCCCAAAAATTTTTTAATTATTTTTCCCATAATTAGTGTGTCCGAATTAAGGGAAAATGATACTTTCTATTTAAATACAGGGTGATCGAATTTTTACTGCCTTACTGACTATTTGAACTATCCATTTTTTGGTTTTTCGCTTTGTCTAACTATACCAGCAGGGCCCGGCAATTTAAAATTCGTACATATATGTACAAATGTCCGTAGAATCGAATGGCGCAAACCGCGTCAAAAAATCTTGTACCGTTCATTAGTTATAGGCCGACAAATTGAAAAAAACATGAGAGATTTCTAATGACAATAAAACTTTCTATTTTGAAAACTAAAGACCAAAATATTTTTAAATTATTTTTCCCATAATTAGTGTGTTTGAAATAAGGGAAAATGATACTTTTTATTTAAATGCAGGGTGATCGAATTTTTACTGCCCTACTGACTATTTGAAGTATCCATTTTTTGGTTTTTCGCTTTGTCTAACTGTACCAGCAGGGCCCGGCAATTTAAAATTCGTACATATATGTACAAATGTCCGTAGAATCGAATGCCGCAAACCGCGTCAAAAAATCTTGTACCGTTTAATAGTTATAGGCCGACAAAGTGAAAAAAACATGAGAGATTTCTAATCAAAATAAAACTTTCTATTTTGAAAACTAAAGGCCAAAGAATTTTTTAATTATTTTTCCCATAATTAGGGTGTCCGAATTAAGGGAAAATGATACTTTCTATTTAAATACAGGGTGATCGAATTTTTACTGCCCTACTGACTATTTGAAGTATCCATTTTTTGGTTTTTCGCTTTGTCTAACTGTAACAGCAGGGCCCGGCAATTGAAAATTCATACATATATGTACAAATGTCCGTAGAATCGAATGCCGCAAACCGCGTCAAAAAACATTGTACCGTTTAATAGTTATTGGCCGACAAAGTGAAAAAAACATGAGAGATTTCTAATCAAAATAAAACTTTCTATTTTGAAAACTAAAGGCCAAAGAATTTTTTAATTATTTTTCCCATAATTAGGGTGTCCGAATTAAGGGAAAATGATACTTTCTATTTAAATACAGGGTGATCGAATTTTTACTGCCCTACTGACTATTTGAAGTATCCATTTTTTGGTTTTTCGCTTTGTCTAACTGTAACAGCAGGGCCCGGCAATTGAAAATTCATACATATATGTACAAATGTCCGTAGAATCGAATGCCGCAAACCGCGTCAAAAAATATTGTACCGTTTAATAGTTATTGGCCGACAAAGTGAAAAAAACATGAGAGATTTCTGATCAAAATAAAACTTTCTATTTTGAAAACTAAAGGCCAAAGAATTTTTTAATTATTTTTCCCATAATTAGTGTGTCCGAATTAAGGGAAAATGATACTTTCTATTTAAATACAGGATGATCGAATTTTTACTGCCCTACTGTACCGTTTAATAGTTATAGGCCGACAAAGTGAAAAAAAAATGAGAGATTTCTAATCAAAATTAAACTTTCTATTTTGAAAACTAAAGGCCAAAGAATTTTTTAATTATTTTTCCCATAATTAGGGTATCCGAATTAAGGGAAAATGATACTTTCTATTTAAATACAGGGTGATCGAATTTTTACTGCCCTACTGACTATTTGAAGTATCCATTTTTTGGTTTTTCGCTTTGTCTAACTGTAACAGCAGGGCCCGGCAATTGAAAATTCGTACATATATGTACAAATGTCCGTAGAATCGAATGCCGCAAACCGCGTCAAAAAATATTGTACCGTTTAATAGTTATAGGCCGACAAAATGAAAAAAACATGAGAGATTTCTAATCAAAATAAAACTTTCTATTTTGAAAACTAAAGGCCAAAGAATTTTTTAATTATTTTTCCCATAATTAGGGTGTCCGAATTAAGGGAAAATGATACTTTCTATTTAAATACAGGGTGATCGAATTTTTACTACCCTACTGACTATTTGAAGTATGCATTTTTTGGTTTTTCGCTTTGCCTAACTGTAACAGCAAAGCCCGGCAATTGAAAATTCGTACATATATGTACAATGCCGCAAACCGCGTCAAAAAATCTTGTACCGTTTAATAGTTATAGGCCGACAAAGTGAAAAAAACATGAGAGATTTCTAATCAAAATAAAACTTTCTATTTTGAAAACTAAAGGCCAAAGAATTTTTTAATTATTTTTCCCATAATTAGTGTGTCCGAATTAAGTGAAAATGATACTTTCTATTTAAATACAGGGTGATCGAATTTCTACTGCCCTACTGACTATTTGAACTATCCATTTTTTGGTTTTTCGCTTTGTCTAACTGTACCAGCAGGGCCCGGCAATTGAAAATTCGTACATCTATATCATATATGTACAAAGGCCAAAGATTTTTTAAATTATTTTTCCCATAATTAGTGTGTTTAAATTAAGGGAAAATGATACTTTTTATTTAAATATAAGGTGATCCAATTTTTACTGCCCTACTGACTATTTGAAGTATCATTTTTAGGTATTTCGCTTTGTCTAACTGTACCAGCAGGGCCCGGCAAATGAAAATTCGTACATCTAAATACAAATGGCCGTAGTATCGAATAGCGCAAACCGCGTCAAAAAATCTTGTACCGTTCATTAGTTATAGGCCGACCAAGTGAAAAAAACATGAGAGATATCTAATCAAAATAAAACTTTCTATTTTGAAAACTAAAGGCCAAAGAATTTTTTAATTATTTTTCCCATAATAAGTGTGTTTGAATTAAGGGAAAATGATACTTTTTATTTAAATACAGAGTGATCGAATTTTTACTGCCCTACTGACTATTTGAAGTATCAATTTTTTGGTTTTTCGCTTTGTCTAACTGTACCAGCAGGGCCCAGCAACTGAAAATTCGTACATGTAAATACAAATGGCCGTAATATCGAATAGCGCAAACCGCGTCAAAAAATCTTGTACCGTTCATTAGTTATAGGCCGACCAAGTGAAAAAAACGAGAGATATCTAATCAAAATAAAACTTTCTATTTTGAAAACTAAAGGCCAAAGAATTTTTTAATTATTTTTCCTATAATAAGTGTGTTTGAATTAAGGGAAAATGATACTTTTTATTTAAATACAGGGTGATCGAATTTTTACTGCCCTACTGACTATTTGAAGTATCCATTTTTTGGTGTTTCGCTTTGTCTAACTGTACCAGCAGGGCCCGGCAATTGAAAATTCGTACATATATGTACAAATGTCCGTAGAATCGAATGGCGCAAACCGCGTCAAAAAATCTTGTACCGTTCATTAGTTATAGGCCGACAAATTGAAAAAAACATGAGAGATTTCTAATGAAAATAAAACTTTCTATTTTCAAAACTAAAGACCAAAAATTTTTTAATTATTTTTCCCATAATTAGTGTGTCGGAATTAAGGGAAAATGATACTTTCTATTTAAATACAGGGTGATCGAATTTTTACTGCCTTACTGACTATTTGAACTATCCATTTTTTGATTTTTCGCTTTGTCTAACTGTACCAGCAGGGCCCGGCAATTTAAAATTCGTACATATATGTACAAATGTCCGTAGAATCGAATGGCGCAAACCGCGTCAAAAAATCTTGTACCGTTCATTAGTTATAGGCCGACAAATTGAAAAAAACATGAGAGATTTCTAATGAAAATAAAACTTTCTATTTTGAAAACTAAAGACCAAAAAATTTTTAAATTATTTTTCCCATAATTAGTGTGTTTGAAATAAGGGAAAATGATACTTTTTATTTAAATGCAGGGTGATCGAATTTTTACTGCCCTACTGACTATTTGAAGTATCCATTTTTTGGTTTTTCGCTTTGTCTAACTGTACCAGTAGGGCCCGGCAATTGAAAATTCGTAAATATATGTACAAATGTCCGTAGAATCGAATGCCGCGTCAAAAAATCTTGTACCGTTTAATAGTTATAGGCCGACAAAGTGAAAAAAACATGAGAGATTTCTAATCAAAATAAAACTTTCTATTTTGAAAACTAAAGGCCAAAGAATTTTTTTATTATTTTTCCCATAATTAGGGTGTCCGAATTAAGGGAAAATGATACTTTTTATTTAAATACAGGGTGATCGAATTTTTACTGACTATTTGAAGTATCCATTTTTTGGTTTTTCGCTTTGTCTAACTGTACCAGTCGGACACGACAACCGAAAATTCTCTCACATATGTACAAAAGTCCATAGAAACGAATGGCGCAAAGCGCGTCAATGTATCTTTAACCGTTCATTAGTTATAAGTCGACAAAGTGAAAAAAACTGTGGGAGATTTCTAATCAAAATAAAAATTTCTATTTTGAAAACTAAAGCCCAGAGATTTTTTAAAATTATTTTTCCCGTATTCAGTATGTCTGAATTAAGGGAAAATGATACTTTTCATTTAAATATAGAGTGATCGGATTTTTAATGGACCACTGTCTATTTGAACATTCCATTTTTTGGTTTTTTGCTTGGTCTAACTGTACCAGTCGGACACGACAATTGAAAATTCCCTCATATATGTACAAAAGTCCATAGAAACGAATGGCGCAAAGCGCGTCAATGTATCTTTAACCGTTCATTAGTTATAGGTCGACAAATTGAAAAAACTATGGGAGATTTCTGATCAAAATAAAAATTTCTATTTTGAAAACTAAAACCCAAAATTTTTTTTTATTATTTTTCCCGTAAACGGTGTGGTCGGATTAAGTGTACATTAAAAATATCCCATTGTTAAAATGGCGCTTACGCCTTTATGAGATCATTGCCCTTGATATTATCATCATTACTGATAACTGTGTTGATTGACACACCCACAAATTGTAAAATATTCGAACCGTAATTATTTATTTATTTATTATCAAAAGAGAAAAATTAATTTATTTAGCATGACTTACATTAGAAGATCTCAGCTACTCGTCAGCTCTGCAATCTCGTAGTCAACTGCTCGGTATCTCTGCAAACTCGTTTTCAATTACTCGGGAACTCGGCAATTTCCATTCATCTGCAAATTGACAAAAACAAAAATTAAAATGTTTGCTATTGAATGCATTTTAATCGATTTCTAATAAATAAATTAGTTAAAAACATTTGTTATTGTTCAAATTTTAGTATGTTACCAATATGTTTGCTATGAAATATTTAATAATTTATAAAATTGTACACAAAGCTTAACTATAATTATGAAACATTTTATTCTCATACAAACACATTATCAACTTATATAACCATTAATAAAGTTGGGATGTTATTTAAACTTACAATTGTTATGAATTTCAACAATACTAAACTATATTTCATTATTAAATCAATAAAAACGCGATATCGCTTACAACACAAATTGGGTTTCACAATCAAGATTACTTGATACAAGGGCGAACAAATTATGCATGATTTTTAAAGCGTAAAACTAAAAAATGTATATTAAACTGCAGATAAATTATCAAAATCTATGTTCCTAATACTTTCAAGCAGGTATTGTACGAAAATAACTAAAATTCGACTTACATATCAAAGGGACGCCACCAAAGTTTGGTTTTTTTCTTGCACTAAACAATCGATTCCCACAAAATTCTTATCACAAACGTTCAAAGAACACTTTATTTCACTTTTCCGCGTAAATTTTCTTAGCTCTTCCTAGTTTTTCCAGCACAAATCATGAATTTGTAGCACTGAAAACATGTTGGCAATTTTCTCTTCGAGCACATGCATGAAGATGCCGCGCGTGGGATTATGGGAGTTTTGCAGTGTGACGCGCGTGTATCGCTCCGCCGGGAACTATATGTTTGCAAAATGCTGAAATAAAGAAAAATATTGTTAAAATAGCCCAGAAATGTTATAATAGTTTTCACTAAATACAAAATAGATATAGCATTGTTTAAACTATTATTATTAATTTGTAACAATATGAAACCCCAAATATGTATATGTATTTTAAATGAATAATATTGTTTTAACCTTCAAAGTTTGCTGTAAATTTAGTCAAAAATACGAATAAATACACCACTGACTATTTTACTGATCGATTATCCATAAAAAGATAAACAAATTCACAAATTTTCACAATAATTACCGAAGTAATTCAAGTTTTATGGAACAAAGTGCGAAGACGAAAACACACACAAAACATACGTGTTCAAAATGGCGATTGTAGAAGGTTGTTGTACTATCTAACCTGCATAACATTCGGTATGACATCAGCGTCAAAATACTTGAACTAATTACCGACCGAGTTAATAATAAATTCTAATGGATCCTCCACTGTTATTTTTGATTATTTTTTGAACAAAAAGGGTTCTTACATTTTTATTACCTGTCGCTACGAGAGGTATTGGATTCATGCTAAAAATCGTATATCCAGATTTTAATGACTAAACACGTTTGAAGGACCCTAGAATTCAATTATAACATTTTTACGATGACGTCTGTGTTCTAGGGAACATAAAACGTACTTATTCATTAAAAACTCACCACCGAATTTTTTGACCAAAGACAATACATTCCTTAATTATTATCGTATTTTTAACCGAGACAAGTGGTGAATAAATATGTAGGAAAGCGTTGTCAAAAATCTGTTGTGGCCAGCACAAGACCTCTCGCCATTTCCATATTAGGCTATATAAGTATTGTATTGCATTTCGCTTTCGAACCGTCGTTTTATAACAAAATCTTACAGAACATTACCCAAATATTGTTTTTTACTATATTTAGCATGTCTTCTGCACACATATAATTCAAATTATATCTATTTTTCATTGTATGAGGAAGTTTCTAAATGTCAAATATTGTTCCAATTCATTAACCAGATTGGCGGTATTTCTGATAGATATATGCATTTTACCACAATTTTACCTATAATTTCAAATATTTAATTAATAAAACAATAAGAAAAGTTAAATATACTTCCCAGAAAAAGCTATCAGAATGTCACTAAAACTGTTGATATTTGACAATGACATGTGTCATGTTATAAACATTGGAATTTGTCAACTGGTTTCCTTAGTGCCTTGGCCTCTGCGATTAGTTTACTCTATAAATTATAGAGTCTTTATCTCTAAATCTATACAAGATATAATAAAATTTTTAAGTGTATTAGATGGAGAATTTTATGTTCTTCAATATTTAATAAAAAAAAACTTTAAAAAATTATATTTAGAAGATTTTTTTCTAAGAAACCATTAGTTCCGGTTGTTCAATTGTTACCAAAACCTTTTCAGCTCTTCCCAGGAATGTCATATTGAGGAAACTGCAGTTAAATATTTTTTAAGTCTTATAGTTTTTGAGGAATCGTGACTACAACATCCAGACATACATACATACACACACACACACACACACACACACACACACACACACACACACACACAGGAACACACACACACAGACATCATTTTAAAAATGTTATAATCTGATTGTAGGGACCTTAAATCGTGCTTATTCAATAAAATCTGGATATGCGAATTTTAGCATGAATCCAATACCTCTCTTAGCGAGAGGTAAAAATTATTTAAAAATCATCAATAATTTACGTATTTTGCTGCCACACATAAATATTAAAACCTATTATAATAATTATTAAATACGTAATATTGTTTATTTTTTGAGTTAATTAAATATCTTTCATAAATTGTTATTCTGGTTAACTATTTTTTAGCATAACTCTTTGAGTTCATCCTAATCATAGGTAAAAAATGCAAGAAACATTTTTATCTCTCGCTAGAGAGGTATTGGAATCATGCTAAAAATCACATATCTAGATTTTAGTGGAAAAGCACGTTTCAAGGTCCCTACAATCCGATTATATTTTTACGATGATATTCGTATGTATGTGTGGATGTTGGAACTACGGTTTCTCAAATACTATGACAAAAAATACTTTATGTCTTACTAGTATGTTATTGTTTTATAACAACCTCAACATTAGGTCCGTTATTGAGTAAATAATACCCTAGGGCGTATTAAGTTGCTATGGTAATGTTGACAACAAACTAAGGTTAATAGTACTGATACTAATATAAAGTGCATCTAAGGTTAAGAAGCATTGTGAATTGTAGTCGTTTATAATCATATTTGTTTCATCACAAATACAAACCAGCATACTTCTTATTCTTAGCAATAACATTGCTCGTCCATATTGACAGAAAAATACCACAAGAAATATATTTTTTGTTTGAAAAAATGCTTTGTTTACAGAAACAAAATATTACCTAGATACCGCATTCACAGGCTACTTTGTAAGTTGTATTATAATTTTGTGATTTATTATTTTTGTTTGATAAATTCTAGTCAGATAAAATGTTTATTAAGAATTTCTAGTAAGACATAAAACGTTGAAGGCACCACGGGTGTTAAACCACAATAATGCCTTCGGTCAACGTACTCGTCTCGGGCCAGAGGCCCTCGACAGTACACTGTTGACCTCAGGCATTATTGTCTTTATAACAACCCTTGGTACCTTAATTACTATAACTGCAGCTTCCTCAATCTGACATTCCTGGGAAGAGCTGGAGTGGGATCACGTAAAAGTGAAAATGAAATTCGTTTCCTTAGCGATCACGTAAAATTAGTCACTCACTACGTTTTCGACTTCGGTTATTTCCGTAAAATGACTACGTTTTGCGAAAACGATATCGTTTATAGACCAATTTTTTTGAATTAAATAGTAGTTTTGACAGATAATTTATATAAATGTCATTAAAATTTTTAATTTAAACTCATTATTCTGGCCTTTCGTTCATATTAGCAATGCTATATGAATTGAAGATGGATACAAGTTAAATTATCTATTAGTTACAAATGCTATGTGTCATCTATTTTTGTTCCTTTTCATATTCCAAAAGAAAAATTTATGAAGTAAACAAAAATATTTCTAAATATATAAATTAAAACTTTATGAGACCATTTAAGACTGCAAGTAGACAAGATAGTAATGAGCCTGTTTCACATATTTCAAAAACTATTTTAAATGAAAGTTTATGGAATGATTTTCTTAGTAATAATTTTTGTTTTAATAATTTGTTGTTATTTGTGGAAATAATTAAATAAAAAGATTGGCGTCCTGAAAAACTACCCCCACTCCTGTGACGTAGAAGCACATACATTACATCATTAATAGCCAATAGGAAAATAGTTTTTCCATCACCTACGTTTATTCATATTATTTATATAAATAAACGTAGGCAAAAGTTTGTCACATGTTAATAACAAAATCTTTTAATTTGACATTTGACGCTGACATTGCTCATTGTAAATGAATAATAAAGTAATAATGGCTAATTCAAATTACACTCAAGCTAAATCGGACAATTAACCGAAGGTCGATGGCTGAATTTATATCAGAACGATTGTTTTACTGCTATCAAAATAAGGGGTGTTAAAGTGATGAGGTAATATAAAATGTAAATACTGAATTTATTATATAAATTGATAATATATTTTACTTTAAAGTTCTGGTCGTGATTCTTATTTGACAACTTTGACAATACACTTGACACCTTAGAACCGCTGAAGATGTATGTACTCTGACGTCACATTCTGTTTCAGGAGGTCTATTCTAAATGTAGCGACAGTAAGGTATCGCTATTGCGTCATTGTTAGTGACATCATATGATGACGTTGAACCTACGTCACCATTTAGTACCTGTTATTTTACTAGATGGCAGTGTTGTATTTTTAAGCGCTCAGTTTGAATTTCACAGTATTCATTTCAGTTTTGATTGTGATCTTATACTGTTAAATGCTTTTTTGTGTCGTGTTTAAAATTTTATATCTCTTATCTATAGTTTTAATTTTTATTTTATTTTTAATTAGTTTGTTATATTATTATTAAAGTTAGATTATTTGGTTTTTAGTTTGATTTTTTAAATTTATATTTTAGTTTCTTTTCTTTTTTTAATTTAGTTACGTATTTATTTAAATTTAGTGTTAGTTTATTATTTTAGTGTGTTAGTTTATTATTTTAGTTTAGTATTTCATTCATTTTCATTTTTTATATCGGTTTTTAAATTCTTATTTATTTTAGTTATATATTCATATAAAATTAGTGTTAGTTTATTAGTTCATTAGTTTAGCATTTTTTTTTATTGTTTTCGTTTTTAATTTGTAATGTTTCAAAAACGTGAAAGAGAGGAGAGAATTTCAAGTGAACAAAAAGAAACTCCATTTTATGGAGGACCACGAAGATTTTGCGAGGGGAAAATTATTGGGGGCAGACGGCAGGCATAATTGGAAGGCATTGTGGGACCAATTAACTATTTTGTTAAAGAATATAGAAGGTGGTGCAACAAAAAAATCCGCTTCGGGCAAATTAAATGAATTATGTGCATCTCTAATTAATCTTCTGGCAATTCTAGCCTCTTCTCTTCTCTCCTCTACTTCAGCATCACGCACAACAAAATATTAAAACGCACGAACAACCATTTGTTTACAAACAAAACACTAACATAACCAAACTTCAAAGTTAGCGAGTGGAAAAGAACTTAGCGAGACCTACATAGGTGTCGAAAACATTAGCGACCTCGCTATGGATATGTGACGTCATTCCCCCCTCTGAAGTACGGCTATGACGTCATTCCCCCCTCTGAAGTACGGCTATGACGTCAAGCTATGACGCAAATACGTATGTCATCAGTGCGTTGAAGTAGTGGGGATAGCGACACACGTGGTCTTAGCGACTCGATAAGTGAATTAGAATAGGCGCCCAGATCAAGTGACTTATTCAAAATTTTATCCAAATTTCAAAAATTAATTGTAAAATATCTAAAGGATATTTCGTGATATTTTCAAATTTGAGGCTCTTTAAAGAACAATATCTTTTCAAATTTAATACTTAGAAGTCATTTAAAAATTCTTGCAACAGCCCTATTTTAAAGAAATCTAGTTTTTATTACGTTTTGTATTTCAAGTAAGTAAAGTTGGGCTACATTTAAATAACGGCACATAACCTTCGGCAGAGACGTCGGAAGTGTTTTCGCTTAGGATGAAAGATGAAAACCTTTTTTTTTTTGTAAATCGTGATGTAAATAAATAAGGAGAGTTGGAGGGGGGGGGGGGTAGTATATTGGCGATTCGAATTAAATTTTCCCGCCATTATATATCAGTGTTTATGACATCATAACACTGTACGAGCTGTCAATCTGTCATTGATATAATGAATTTTACGCTATTTAAAAAGTTTCAAAACATGAAACTTGTGTTAAAGGATATTTTAAATAGCTTACAATTTTTAGAAAATTTCTGTGAGGGAAAGGAAATACTATATTATGGACGTATTTTTAGTTCAAATTTTGTCCACCAGATAGAGTTTGCTTAACTTGAATCGCGAATAGGCGGTATATGAAATTTACGCACAAATGCATTAAAATTGTTTGTTTACATCTTAGTTACTAGGGCGGAATATTGACCATTACGCCCGCCGGGCTTTTTGCTAAATTTACTGCCCACCGGACTGTAAAAAAGCCAAAACGCCCGGTAATGATACTTTTGTTTAATTATATAAATTTTAGACATAATTTTTAATTATTTATAATATAACGACAAAATAAGGTTAACTTGGTCACGTAAAGGGAAAAGTAAAATAGTTGAGGGAGAGGGGGCGATGCTCCCCCTGTTTTAAGTTAGGGGGGGCGATCTGCCCCCTCTGACCCATACTTGCGACGCCCCTGACCTTCGGGCAGGTTGCGAAAAATGGTCAATTCATAAATTTTAATTTTGTGTAAAAACTACAAAATATTAATCACAGAACACAAGCTAGAATCGTTATCTCTGTTGCTTTGCAGAATGCAATAGTTATTAAAATTTCCTTTCTTGGATTTATTCTTGTAATCAATAATCTAGGGCTGGAATCAAAATATGCTTTGTTGTAATCAACACTTTTACAGTTACTAGAATATCAACAATGTCAGAAAACATTTATTTTAGATAGTTCTTTCTACTAACTAAGCAAATATCTAATCAACACTATTTCAATTTTCTATCATAGTATTTAAAAGAGTAAAAATATAGCTATAGTAAATCATACGCATTTGGTTCTTTGCAACATGCTAGTATTACAACATTCATAAATTTCTCGTAGATTCATTCTTGTAATCAATATTCGTTTTATAATTATCGTATTTCATTACAATTATTTCATTTTCGCTTTGCTAAAAATAAAAAAATACCTTTCAAATTTGATATATTAATTTAATGGCATTTCTTTCCAAAACGTCAAATTTAATTCACTGCTCACTACATTCTTTTACTTAAATGTAAGTAAATTAGAAAAAGATATACCTATACCCAAATGTATTAAATAAAAAGGGACATAAGATAAGATACGACTATCGTTTTCACATGCTTTGAGTGTGTCGACTAGAATTCACATTTTTTTCGGTCCAAAACGACATCGTTTTCAGTTTTCACTATTTACGTGATCACATTTTCACTTGTCGACAATCGCAATATCGTTTTCACAGTTACATGATCCCACTCCTGGAGTGGGATCACGTAAAAATGAAAACGATATTGCGATTATCGAGAAGTGAAAAAGACATTCTTTTCCTTAGGGATCACGTAAAATTAGTGACTCACTACGTTTTCAACTTCGGTTATTTCCGTAAAGTGACTACGTTTTGTGAAAACGATATCTTTACAAACTAATGTTTTTGTATTAAATAGTAGTTTTGACAGATAATTTATATGAATGTCATTAAAATTTTTAATCTAATGTCAAAAAGTATTATTCTCGCCCTTCGTTTTTATTTCGTTCATAATAGCCATGCAAATTTTAATTTTATGTAAAAACTACAAAATATTAAACACAAAACACACGCTAGAATCGTTATATTTGATGTTTCGCAGAATATAATATTATTAAAATATTAATAAAATTTTCTTTCTTGGATTTATTCTTATAATCAATCAAAATATGCTTTGTTGTAATCAACACTTTTACAGTTATTGGAATATCAATATTGCCCGAAAATATTTCTTTTGGGTAGTTCTTTCACTAAATTTTAATAGTAAATCAGGGAAATTTCAGTAGAAATAAGAAAATATTTAATCACTAAGATTTCAATTTTCTATCATAGATTTCAAAAGAGTAAAAATATATAGTAAATCATAAGCATTTATTTCTTCGCAACATGCTTATTAAAATATTCATGATTTTTTTTCTTAGATTCATTCTTGTAATCAATTTTCATTTTATAATTATCGTATTTTATCACAATTATTTCATTTTCGCCTTACTAAATAAAATAATAAAATATACCTTTTAAATTTAAAATATTAATTCATTTATAATGACATTTCTTTCATTCTTTCCAAAACGTCAAATTCAACTCACTGCTCACTACATTCTTTTACCTAAGTGCAAGTAAATATGAAAAGGATATACGTATACCCAAATGTATAAAATAAAAAGAGACGTAAGAAACGACTATCGTTTTCACATGCTTTGAGAGTGTCGACTAGAATTCACATTTTTTTCAGTCTAAAACGATATCGTTTTCGTTTTTCACTATTTACTTGATCGCATTTTCACTTGTCGACAGTCGCAATATCGTTTTCACAGTTACGTGATCCCACTCCTGATTAGATTTTAGTAACAATTGGACAACCGGGAGTAATAGTTTAAATCTTCTAAATATTATTTTTTGAAAATTTCTATTATTACAATATTAAAGAATATAAAAATATCTATCCGATACATTTAAAAATTTGATTAATTTTTTATGGAGTTAAAGATAAAGACATAAATATATAAAATCATAAGTTGTAAATGAATCTCGCAGCCCATAGAAAACAAGTAGAAAAATTAAAATGTTTGTAATTGACAGATAAATGTGAGTGTCAAAAAGAGACATTACTGAAGACTTTTTCTGGGAAGTACATTTAATATTTCTATTTATCCCGATCGACGCCAAATATTCCGAATTTGAAATGGCACAAAAGTGACCCCTGTGGTGCACTCTCCACGTAAGCAATGTGACGCCTGGTAAGCGCCCGCACGGTACAAATATGTCATCATCATTATCTATATCTACGATAAAGCAGATTGTGGCACACTCAGAAATGGATAATATGCCGTGATGATATATTTATTTATTTACTTGTAACACTTTAAAATACCGCCAATCTCATTAATGAATTGGAAGAATCTCGAACATTAAAAAAAATAAGAGTGAATGGAATGAATTAAAAAATATAGTATAAAGAAGATATGTGTTTTTGTGTGTATCAAAAATGTCAAATATGTACAATACTTACATATACAGGTGTCTCTTAAATAGGGGGACATGGCTTAACCACAGATTCCTGAGGCTAAGACGATTGAATAAGACGATTTAACCAAACTTGCTTCAACCGGAAAGTGTACCATTTAGCCAGAATTCTGCTTCAAAGTTCTTCGAAAAAAAAATTAATTTTGCTTATAATAATCGGACGCTTTATTCGATTTGGATGAAATTTGGTATGACAATTTATATGGTTATAACTCATCTTTTAAGGTGATACTTGTTTTTATTAGTGAATCACTAGTGTATGAAACTTAGGTGTCCCAACATTAATTAGACCGTAACTTTTTAAATGGCAACGCCGAAAATGTAAAATTATTTTTCTTCAGAAAGATACATTCAATAGTAAACTTTTCTCTCTCTGTGTAATTTGTGATATCTGTTACGGTTCACACAGAAAAAAATAAAATCTGATTGTCTGCACTGCTAAATTTTTAAAATAAATTTAATCTAGCGGTCTATCCAAATGTTAAACAAGTAATTTTTAATGACAGTAACGAGTTGTCAATCTTCACAACTTGTTTAGGAGTAAGCTGAGATATGTAATCGTCTTATTTATAATAATCGTAGTAAAATATTAGGCCGAACAAACGGATGTTACTAGTTTTAGAATATTGCGAAGAAAATTTTTGACAACCCGTAAAACAATTGTTACTGTCATTAAAAATTATTTGTTTGACATTTGGATAGACTGCTAGATTTAATTTATTTTAAAAATTTAGCAAGTGCAGACTCTCAGATTTTATTTTTTTCTGTGTGAACCGTAACAAATATCACAAATTACACACAGAAAGAAAAGTTTACTATTGAATGCATCTTTCTGGAGAAAAATACTTTCACGTTTTCGGCATTGCCATTAAAAAGTTACGGTCTAATTAATGTTGGGAGACCTAAGTTTCATACACTAGTGGTTCACTAATAATAACAAGTATCACCTTAAAAGATGACATAACCATATAAACTGTCATACCAAATTTCATCCAAATCGAATAAAGCATCGGATTATTATAAGCAAAATTAATTTTTTTTCGAAGAACTTTGAAGCAGAATTCTGGCTAAATGGTACACTTTCCGGTAGAAGCAAGTTTGGTTAAATCGTCTTATTTTAGCCTAAGGAATCTTGTGGTTAAGCCATGTCCCCCTATTTAAGAGACACTTGTATAGCCCCATATGGATATGGCGAGAGGTCTTGTGCTGGTAACAACGGATTTTTTTTTTACAAAAACGACGAGCTTTAATTTTATATTCTTATAAAATTTCGATACGGGCCAGTGTTTTCAAGTCTATTTCTAATGTTTACATAACCAAAAAATACCTACATCATTTATTTTACAATAAAATATTTTTAAACGATTTAAACTTACCAAATGCATAGTTCATAACACACAATTAATAGTTAAACGTTTTTCTTTATATAAAAACATTTAATTTTCAGCCAAAACTATTTTTATTTGTACACTTGTACAGTCGTTACTGACTCAATAAATTTTGTGTTAATGTTAATTAACACAAAATTTCGTACGTTCAAACTATTTTAACATACGAAACACAAATTTTATAGTTTAAAATTAATAATTACACACTTTTCCACTTTTAAAAACGTTTAAAATATTCAATTTTCAACTAAAACTTTCACACGCGTCATTCTCTTTGACTACAATCGGCCATTTTGTGTTCTCGTATTAAACGCAGGAGGTTATATATAGTTGGAGCAACTTATAGATGATTTTGTGACGTCACAATGTTAAATCTACATAAGACATCATCGTCATGCTCTTTCGACTGCACTATATATTAATAGTTTAAGAGTTATAGCATGGATGGCGTTACTGGTATTGTAATAACTAATTTTATTGAATACGAATTATTTAAAATGCCGATGAATTTAAAAGATATTAATTGTTTTTAAAGTATTTAATATGTGTTAATGTAATTTTTTATAGCTACAAAATAACAAGATTGAACTTTGAACATTGACAATGTATAAAATTACACAAAACAAATATTGCCACCTTTAATGTACTCTCCTCCCCGAACCCTACACCGCCCGATGCGAATGCTTTTTTGTTAGGTTGCTCATAAGCTCTGCCGCTTTTGTATTAACTACATCTCGGCTCCGAATTTAGGGCCTTTTAACCTCAATTTTAACGCAGAATTACAATACGGTTAATGTACCAATACCAACAACACAGTGATTTTGTATTTCGTCAAAAATGTCTTGCCGGACAGGGCGTTTTGTTACGGCGCGTTGTCTTCATGGTGAATCCATCACATTTCAGCCCTTTTTCTTCTCACCCGTGCATGAAACCTTCTTGTAATATGTTTGGTTAAAGAAATGCCCCTCAGACACCCAATCCATGTGAATCACTCGCATTTCGAAAAAGGCGCTAATCGTCTCCGATCTGTTTTCTTCCTTCTTTAAATCTTCTAAACTGCTCGAAAACTTGAGTACTAGATAGACCCTCATCACCATAAACATTCTTCAACAATTCGTACATTTTTACAGCGGATTTTTTAAGTTTAACACAGAATTTCATATTGACACTAACATAATTCCGGCGGAGTACGAGAAAGTAGTTAACTTCAATCAAATACTTCCCTTAAAATAATTTAGCACTTGAAATCAGTTTACATTTAAAAATTAATTAACTTTATTGGTTTATTTTCATATAATTCACGTTGTATTTCTAAGTCGGCCATATTGTAAATATGGTGCTGCCTCTATCGGTCATTTTCATTCCGATCAGCTGCTTTTAAAGCCGATGTCACACCACCATAAATGAGAAAGAAATGATCCGTGAATGATTTAAATTTTTGGGCGCAAGCGGGCCTCTATTTTATCGGGTTAAAATTTCATTTTCATCATTCGAAGATTACTTCTATTTCTCATTCACCATCATTCATAAACAAGCATGATATAGTGTGATATCGGCTTAACGAACATTTGATCCAGATCGGATTTTGTTTATAACGTTGGTAACACAATAAGTGACAAGACAAAAGTTGTTTACTTGTATTAGTTTTCACGTGTGCCTGTTTGTGTATCTAACTGAGAAGATGTACATAAAAATGATACAATTAATTCTATTTCTTTTATTTATTTTTGAGGGAGTAAGTGGAGACACGCAGTATTGGCGGGAAATGTGTAGGCCGTGTATTTGTTGGGGTTTTAGTTATCCTAAAAGTAATGGTTATGAAGCGGAGTTTCCCTGGCTCTATAAGACATCAGATAAATACGAATTTGCATATGTTAATCCAGAGAAGATGCGTACCATATTTACGTTAGATTGTCGCAACCAAAGAAACTTATATGAGGCTCCATCAGGAGCGCCTGCTAACATGGAAGCTGTGCATTTCAATGGTAATTTTGACAGTTTTATAGTTTAAAGCCCGGTATTTTCAACACTAGTTAAAATGTCTATATAACATAATAAGTTGTAAAAATTACACATTGTGCCAATTTTTCGTTTTAACTGACAGTTTAATCAGAGATGAAAATACCTGACTTAAATCGTATAATTAAGAAAACAATTAATATTTTTAATTTTTCTAAACATACCTTAACCCATATTTTCCAACCTTTTTAAATTAGTTTAAATAATTTCTTTGCTGACGATCTAAATAGGGTACGATACCATAGTACAATTTTAACTATCTTAAATAAGAAAATCTGCTACGTCAAGCACCAAATTCTTAACTTTAAAAATTCATATCTCGCTTATTACGTAAAATTTTTAAGGCGCGTTTTCACAGAAAAAAAAAATGGTATAGGACCCTATTGTGTTGACAGAGAAGAAAATGCATGCGCAAGTCAAGACTAGATAGAATCGAAAACAGTTACTACGTTTTAATGAATTTACACTTGCAGCTTTAATGGGCTACTTGCGTACCTTTTTTTATTTAATATTTTTGAAGAGCAGGTAAAAACTTGCTACTCATATTTTTTCTTTTGACAAAATTTTTATTAATTAGCCAGAAAAAAAATAATGAAATTTGATTTTTTGAATTCCCGGCATGTATGACGTAGAATTGCGCCGCACCAATGAATGGTCGTAAAGCCATAGCGTTTGTTTGTTTGTACGGGTAATGTAGATCTCCTGTTTGACGTTTCAACAATAGTTTGGCGGTTAGCATTTTAGTTTGTCTTTTTGGTATCGATATTTTAAATTACATGTAACTACCTATGTGTTTATTTGTGAAGTAATTAATATATTTGAGAGCCCAGAGAGAGAAAAATGAACTAATGTCAAATTCAAATTAAATGTTTCTCGCACGTCATGCCATCTATGCGTTACATTTTTAAACATGGTTTCTAGGATGGTTTCCTTCTCCAGTTCTATATAATAACGTCACAAAAAAAATTCTTTCTTAATTTACTAAAAAACAAATATTTTTTTAAAAATAAAATTTTTATATATGTTTTCAACATAACATTACGTATATAGTGATAGAAATCGGATTTGCAGTAGCACGCAAGTAGCGCATTACAGTTTATTCGGCAATTTTGGGTGTTTTAGATATTTATACGGCATAAGTAGATAGATAATACATTAGAGATTTGTATTTATAAAGTTTAATAGATAAGACGCAGAATAGACATTTATACAGACGTGACACTCCTTGTCTGTACCATTGTTGTTGCGATTTGACGTTTATGACCTTTAAATTTGTTGGCAAATTTACGCGCGAAATTTAAATTGTGTTTGAATGATAAACGATAAATTAGAACATAAAAGTACTAAAATTTTAATATTATTAACGAATTAAAAAGAAATCAGATAAAATAAACACATAAACAAATACCTGAATTTTACAAATTCATTACAATGCAGAATTTTCTATATCTTTGATGCGGGAAACACAAACGTCAGACTTCTCCATCAAATCTTCTCTTCCACAGGCCTTAAGCCACATTTTAAACCTACATTTATTAAATGAATATACATTTTATATGATATGGTAGTCAGTCGTTTCACATAACTTACATTTCTGGATCTTTCGGAAACGAAAAAAATCTACATTTCCCTTTCTCCATTTTTCAAATGTACTTTTACAGTAAAAGTCACAAACAGTTCATAACACGACGTATGTGAAAAGTGAGAGGAAATATAATAATTTTCTATCGTTTGTTGAAAAATTAACATATTTATTCTAATTTTGTGTTTCTCAATAACCCGTAACAGAAAATGTTCAGTTGAGCTAATGAAAAACACAAAGAATCGTAAGATACGAAGATATGCCGGAACAATCCGATTTTACCCGATTAGCCTTTTAAATTTGTTGGCATACTCTTTCTCTCTCTGACTGTCGCTTCTGTATAAATGTTTCTTCTGTGTTTTTAAACTATAGACAGCACTAGACGAAGTCACATTTACACCGCTAGAAGTTACCAAAAAAAGTCACTCGGAAAGTGTACCATTTAGCCAGAAATCTGCTTCAAAGTTCTTCGAAAAAAAAATTAATTAATTTTGCTTATAATAATCGGACGCTTTATTCGATTTGGATGAAATTTGGTATGACAGTTTATGTGGTTATAAGTCATCTTTTAAGGTGATACTTGTTATTATTAATGAAGCACTAGCGTATGAAACTTAGTTGTCCCAACATAAATTAGACCATAACTTTTTAATGGCGATACCGAAAACGTGAAATTATTTTTCTTCAGAAAGATACATTGAATAGTAAACTTTTCTCTTTCTGAGTAATTTGTGATATCTGTTACGGTTCACACAGAAAAAAATAAAATCTGATTGTCTGCACTGCTAAATTTTAAAAATAAATTTAATCTAGCAGTCTATCCAAATGTCAAACAAGTAATTTTTAATGACAGTAACGAGTTGTCAATCTTCACAATTTGTTTAGGAGTAAGCTGAGATATGTAATCGTCTTATTCATAATAATGGTAGTAAAGTATTATTAGGCCGAACAAACGGATGTTACTAATTTTAGAATATTGCGAACAAAATTTTTGACAACCCGTAAAACAATTGTTACTGTGTGAACCGTAACAGATATCACAAATTATTCAGAGAGAGAAAAGTTTACTATTGAATGTATCTTTCTGAAGAATAGTTATTTACATTCGAGTGCGTGTAAGTTGTATTTTACAGCGCGACAGCTTTCTTTAAGGCACGAGTGCCTTATTAGCTGGAGCGCTGTAAAATACTTCACGCACGAAAATTGTATCAAATTTTTTGGCCGACGATAATGAAAATCACTTTTTTCAATGAGATAGGTTGTACTTCTGAAAAGGGTTAGTTTGAAATACTGGGGTTAAGTCAATTTCCAAATTTGATTTTACTTACCTTCATTAGAGTACTTCTTCTAGCAAAAATTTATCTGTAATAATAAACGTTGTTTATGACTGATAATATATTTATTTGCTTATGTTTTCTTCGTAATAAATAATAGGTAGGTGTTGATATTTGACATTTCAGAAATGTTCGCCTCGCGTATTTGACAGGTATATCGATCGGTGACTATGTCGGTAACGGCGGATTTTTACAATAATGACAGATGTCGCTACCGTGAGTTTGGTTTTTTACATGAACTTTATTATAGTAAAGATGATTTCTTTTCTAAATGCCCATAAACGTCCAGTGTATTTTAATTATTTTACCGCATAGTTAGACAAGTTACAACACAGTATGCGTAAAATGTAGGTTACACTTGCTGTGTATACAATTGTAAAGTTCCTATTACACTTCAGGAGGGCAAAAAAGTAATTTCACGTTTTCGGCATTGCCATTAAAAAGTTACGGTCTAATTAATGTTGAGACACTTAAGTTTCATACACTAGTGGTTCACTAATAATAACACGTATTATCTTAAAAGATGATTTATAACCATACAGGGTGTCTCAATAAGATTGCTCACTATTGGTAACTTTTTTATTTGAAGAGGTACGAGGTTGGTTAAATTAGCAAAATTGTGCTATTTTATATTAGAAAATTGGTCATGTAGACAAAATAAAATTTGGGACAGCGGTTCTCAAAATTTGGGACAATATATATATTTTTTAAATGGAACCATTTATTTTTTATTATCTTATTGGAAAGAGTATTTTTTTCTCTTTCCAATAAGGTAATGTTGTTTATGTACAATTTTTTCAAATAAACGAGTTATTTACGGTTAAAAATTAAAATTTTGTAAACTATTTTATTAGTTTTTTAGTCAAGTAAGCTATGGAAACAATTAATTCTTTGTTTTTTTGACGTTTAATAATATCTCCCGTAAAGTTCTCTGTGTTTAATAATGTTTAATAACTTTACAAATAAAGAAAAGTTAGATATGATCGTGCTATGTGGAAAGTTATATCTAGACATCATTTACCCTAGAACGGTCGGCTCTCTTTCCAAAAGAGTTTAAATGTGCGAAAGAAATAATGGCTTTCAATTTGAATATTTTCTTGGTTTTGTTATTACTGTAAAATAAATTAATAAAATAATAATTTTATAAAAGGCAATTGTTTCCATAGTTTACTTGACCTAATCTAATAAAAGATAATTTTTATTTTTAAACGTAAATAACTCGTTTATTTGAAAAAAATGTACATAAACAACATTACCTTATTGTAAAGAGAAAAAAATACTCTTTCTAATAAGATAATAAAAAATATATAGTTCCATATAAAAAATATATATTCTGTCCCAAATTTTGGGAACCGCTGACACAATTTTTATTTTGTACACATGACCAATTTTCTAATATAAAATGGCACAATTTTGCTAATTTAACCAACCTCGTATCTCTTCAAATAAAAAAGTTACCAATAGTGAGCAAGCTTATTGAGACATTCTGTATAAACTGTCATACCAAATTTCATCTAAATCGAATAAGGCGTCCGATTATTATAAGCAAAATAATTTTTTTTTCGAAAAACTTTGAAGCAGAATTCTGTCTAAATGGTACACTTTCCGGTAGAAGCAAGTTTGGTTATTATTTTAGCCTCAGGAATCTGTGGTTAAGCCATGTCCCCCTTTTTAAGAGACACCTGTATATTCTGCTGTGTTTTAGCGACTCCATTTGGGCGGTACGGCGTAAAAAAAGGATTATTGCAGAAGTACACAGAACTTGTAATGATAGAGTTCCGGAATATTGAGGCTCAGAAAATAGACGTAGACGTTTTTCAACCACAAGGGGGAACTCTAAAAGCTGTACTTATTGACGCAAATCCATTAGTGGAAGTGCCCGTTGGCATTTTTCACTATGCTCCGTTCCTTGAGAACATATACTTGCATGGCAACCAAATTAAGAAAATAGTAAAGGGTCTTTTCACAAATATGAATTTATTGAGGTGGATCCGTTTGGAACGTAATCAAATAGAGTTTATACAAGTAGGCGCTTTTAGTAATATACCTGCTCTTGATTTTGTAAATTTGGCAGACAACAGATTGACTTTTGCGGAAGTAAAGATTGTTGATAGGGAACAATTACTTTTAAAAATGAATTTTCAATCCAACCCATGGTTCTGCAACGAACAGCTTTGTCCGTTTATGCATTATGCCAAAAAAGACACGAAGTGTGAGGACCCCGCAAATTTGAAAGACAAACCCTTCAGTGTTGCAATTATGTACGTAGGACTAAAAGTTGATCGTGTCCGCCATACAAAAGAACTTGACCAATCAGTAGAAATGCACTGTTCCTCGTGCGATTACACCAAACTGGCTTGGAAGAAAGACGGCAACACCACCCTGCCCCCGGGGGTGAGCATCGCGTACAGCGGCCAGAATTCCACCCTAACTATCGACAAAGTGAACGAAGAGCATGACGGCAATTACACTTGCTATAATCCCGATTGCACCGCAAGCGATTGCAACCCGCCAGTTGTTGCGGTCATTGTCAACATCCCTGAACCCGTCTGGAATTTCACAGGCCGCGAGGCAGACGTAGATGAAATCGTCAGATATGGCGATAAAGGGATCGTGTATGGCTTGTTATCCCTGGCAATTTTTTCTATAGTTATGGCTGTATGTATGAGTGGATACTTTATCTACGTGCAGTTAAAGAAGAGCCGTGAGCGGTCACAGCAAAATCAACGACAAGCACAGGAAGACGAAGAACTTTAAAAATACTACTAATTTACAAATTTATTTTTCTTGGTTGCTAAAATTTCACGCCGTTAAATTTGAGGGAAAAATGTTTGATACACTCCATTATAAATGAGCCAAGGAAAGTAAATATTTAAATTCATAGAGTGCTAGTCAGCTAAGAAAAAGCCATTTGCGTCATCAATAGATGCGCGAAGCAATGACGTAGGCTCATAGGTTTTGTAGGCAGTGGCGTGCCATCTTATTCTTTGCCAAATAGTGAAAGCGCACTTCAGTTGTTATTTTTTCTATTTATTTTAGTTGATTATCAAAAATTATTGATAAATTTGCTAAAGAGACATTTTTAAATACCTATTCACTGCGTCTGCTTTGATTTTCATTTAGGAATCACACGACGGAATTTTATATTATTTTAGTGCGAGCCGATATTTCAATCTCTCAACTAAGTTGATAATTAAAAACTTAATTACCCCTATTCTGTAAGAAAGTTGCTAAATCTTAGCAACATTGCTATTGGCTATTTGCTACAGCAATGTTGCTTAGAGTTAGCAACTATGTTACAGAATTGGGGTGATTGTCTTCGTAACAAATAAAAAATATAGCATTGAAAATTGTAGTTTAAAAAATTATTTCAACCCCTTTTTTTTCGTTTATTTCAGGGAACTTTATAAGCAACTTTTGTTCAAAGATTGAAATATCGGCCCCCAATTGTACTAACAATACCAATAATGAAATTGATTCAACTGTGGAATTATCACGTATACAAAAAAACCAAAAAAACACAAACGACTTGACATCAAAATATTTCATAAACACTCGATAAGGCAGAAGTAAACTGAAATATAACTAAATTAACAAATTGTTGTACTATTCATACAGAATAATTTCAGTTGAATTACATCTTTGATCTCTTCTTTTTCGGGTACAACATCTGGGTAAATTGTTTGTTAGAAATTAATCTGCAAAGCCTAGTACAGTTTCAACATTTGTTCTTAATACATTTATATTTAAACCTAAAAATACACCTGATATGTTGATTAATCATATGATACTTCAAATGATACATTTTCATTAGAACTAAACGTCAGAACATAAGACGAACGACACTGGGGTATCCATGAGCAAGCTAAGCCGTTGCTATGACAACCAAGGGAAATGACAAAAATTCGTTTCTGCGCTGATGACGTAAATGGCTTTTTCTTAGCTGACGGGAACTCTAACTATGGTTCTTCTTGGAGACAATTTCCAAAACCCAATTTGTTCAATTTGATTGTTAATGTTTCGTTTAATTTAATTTTAATGTTAATAATAAAAGTGTTAAATAAATGTTGTTATAATTAATAAATTTTAGATGTTTTAGAATTTGATTTGATTTTCATGTTAATAAATAAATAGATTGTTAATGTTTCATGTTAATGTATGAATAAAATATTATTAAATACAAAACATAATTATTTTATTATTGATGCCATTGTTCAGGACAAATAATACGCATTTACAAAAATTCTACCGATGAACTGTTACCGGTATATATCGGTAAACAGCTGTTTATCAAGTTACAGCTACCGGGATATATATATACAGTGTGTCCCATTTAGAAGTGCCACCATTGGGATCTCGAGAACTATAAGAGATGCGATGTCGGTTAAATGGAACTTTTTGTGCGCCTTTGGGAGGCCATCTCAGATGTGCTTTTGTTTTTCCAAAAATTCTCATAGGGCACTAGATAATGACGAAAAACTGAATATTGTTGATTTTTAATTTTTCAAATAACTTCTAAACTATTAGTAATTGAGAAAAACGTTTCAAATATAAAAGATAGATATTTTTATTATCTAACCAGTGACGTACGAAATAAATTTTTATATCAGTAAATTTTCGAGATATAACACAAACTTATATTTTTTTAAATGGAACCCATATCTTATTTTAGTCTCCAAAAAATAATATTTTTTTTCTCTTTTCAATGATGTAAGGGTTATTATGTTTTATATTTGTTTTGCTCCTAAAATTTATTTTTTTTTCTTTATTTTTGTAAATTTTCTTATTATTTCTCAAAAAAAAATTATTATTTTTATTAATTATATTGTAATTGATCGATATAATTTATTTTATGCCTTTATTATTTAATATTTTTATTCTAGACTCATAATTACAAATTACACTATAATGTGCTAAGGGCGACCTGACACAAATATTATAAAAATTAATTTGATCGAATTTTGAGCAAATTTTTCTAACGAAATAAATTATTTAAATACAAGGAGTGTTTCTAAATAGAAATCTACTAATATTTTCAAAATAATTGTAAATTTAATACAAAATAAAGAAAAAAATAATAATTTTGAAGGCAAAACAAATATAAAACATAACAACCCTTACATCATTGAAAAGAGAAACAAATAGTTATTTTTTTGAGACTAAAATCAGATATGGGTTCCATTTAAAATAATATAAGTTTGTGTTATATCTCAAAAATTTACGGATATAAAAATTTATTCCGTACGCCACTGATTAGTTAATAAAAATATCTATCTTTTATATTTGAAACTTTTTTCTCAATTATTAATAGTTTAGAAGTTATTTGAAAAAGAAAAAATCAACAATATTCAGTTTTTCGTCATTATCTAGTGCCCTATGAGAATTTTTGGAAAAATAAAAGCACATCTGAGATGGCCTCCCAAACGCGCACAAAAAGTTCCATTTAACCGACATCGTATCTCTTATAGTTCTCGAGATCCCAATGGTGGCACCTCTAAATGGGACACACTGTATACGAGGTGTGTTCAAAAAATATCGCGAATTTTGTGTTTTTTCAAAAATTATTTATTTATTCATGAATATCTATTTTGTCCCCTTCAAAGTAATCCCCATGAGATATTATACACTTGTGCCAACGGTTTTTCCAATCTTCAAAGCACTTCAAAAAATCATTTTTTTTTATCTTGTTCAGCTCCTCCTTCGATGCCGTCTTTATCTCGTCAAGCGTAGCGTAACGTCGTCCTTTCATGGGCCTCTTCAGTTTAGGGAACAAGAAAAAGTCACAGGGGGCCAGATCTGGGGAATACGGTGGCTGCGGCATCATTAGTGTGTTGTTTTTGGCTAAAAAGTCGCGCACAAGCAATTGAGCAATTTTGGTACAAATTTCGCGGCGACCCGTCTCATGCCCAAATCATTGATAAAAATCGAATGGCACGAGCCAATCGATATGTTTAGGTCCTCAGCAACTTCTCTAACGGTGATTCGACGATTGGCCAATATCATTTTCTCCACTTCATTAATTTTTTCGTCTGTTGTTGAAGTGCTCGGGCGTCCGGCACGCTTTCGTCGTTCACATCTTCTCGGCCTTCTGAGAACATTTTGTACCACCGATAAACGTTGCTTTGGTCCAAGGTAGCTTCTCCGTATGCCACAGTCAACATTCGGAATGCATCCGCGCACTTAATTTCGTTTTTCACACAAAATTTGATACAGGTTCTTTGTTCCATTTTTTTGAATAGGTAAAAATCGAAGACGATCCAAAACACGTGCAAGCAAAGCAGCTGTCAACAATTAAGTGAACATTCAAAATGGCCGAGCTTGTCGACATAAGTGAGAGACATGAGTACCAACATAAAGCCACAAAAAGATCGAAATTCGAATATACGTAACCCGCGAAAATTCAAAATTCGCGATAGTTTTTGAACACACCTCGTATATACTAGCTGACCCGCCCCGGCTTCGCACGGGTAAAGCTAAAATAACGATTAGCTACACGTGTACCAGTAATTTTTCACATTTACTTCGGAGACATGCACTGCGTAGGGAGCCGGCAACCTGCCTCGCATCGTACATGTAACAGGCCCCGCCCGATCCCCGCACCGCACCTAAAAGCGTCTTTTCTAAACATGTCTCGGGTACTTTTACTTATGTACATATGATGCAAGCTATCTCTCCGACAAATATCGAAAATCTGCTAACGGTTAAAACTTTACTATAGATAAAAAATAATTGAAATCATTCCCTATTGTATCGCCTTGATGGATGATTTTTTAAAAACGCTAACACTTTATTTCTTACCAAAAGCATAAATAAGAATTTTTATATCCCTCACTTGAGAAATGATGGGTTCTCCATACAAACTTTCGTCCCCTATTTCACCCCCTTCAAGTTTTATTTTCGCGACAAAAGGCAGCCTATGTCCTTCTCCGAGATCCAATCTATCTCAATACCAAAATTCATCAAAATTGGTTCAACGGTTCAGGCGTGAAAACGTAACAGACACACAGAGTTACTTTCGTATTTATTATATTAGTATTGATGGATTTAATATTAACAATTAAATAAAGAAAAAATCAAAATCACAATTTTTTTTATTACAATAATCAATATAGTTAACAATGATGACAATAATTTGTGTGATAGTTATTTTTATTATTGCAATCAGATTTAGTCTACTGTAGGTGAAAATTGTTGTAATCAAATAAAACTACATTGTTATTAACTGTAAAACTTTTCATTGTTGTAATCAAATTTAATCTTTTGTATTTGAAAGTTTATTTGTTCTAATCAAATAAAACTACACTGTAATAAACTGTAAAAGTAATAGATGTGAGAAAGAATATGAGAAATACCTGGAAATCAAAATATTCAATTTAGTTCTTTCCCGGAGAATTTAATTTTGATTCTGGATTATTTAAATTTCTTTTTGTTTTCAGCTAGAATCCTTTTTACTGTACTTTGTGATATATTTATTGTAGAACCTTGCTTATGCTTTCGATTCATTTTGATTATTAAATTGTGATAATTTCAATTTTTTTCACGAAAGTTATATCTTGCGCTACACGCCAATGACAAAAATTTCATGGTCCAATTAACCAAAGAATTACTCATCATGTGTCAGTGACGTTCAATTCATAATTCACTTGTGCAACTGTACTAATAGAGCGGTACAAACTTTCATCCCTATTTCACCCCTTTATGTTTTATTTTCGCGATAAAAAGTAGCCTACGTCCGTCTCCAAGATTCAATCTATCTGTATTGATGAGAGCCAACAAAGTATCTGACATCTGGTGGCGAAATTAAAAATGCGAGTCGTGGGGAAAACATTGCGGCAAGTGAATTGTACTAGCATAGGAACCAAGCAAAAATGAGAGAAATGTCTAGCAAATGTAAGCAATATTGCTCTGTACCGGAGTGCAATAATTACGTTAGTGCACAAATGTCAATGCACTACTTCCCGAAGGACAAAGAAATGCGAAAAAATGGGTAATTGCGGTAAAAATAGGAAAGAAAGTGACACGATATATGAATGTGTGTTCTGCTCATTTTCTGCCTTCGGATTATTATCAAGGTAAATCGTATAACAGTTTCAATATATTTTTTTAATAATATAAAAAAATATTTACAGAAAAAACTCAAATAAAAGATCTCTACTAAAAAAAAATATTTCTTTTTAAATTAAAGACGAATAATACACTTAAGGTAATAAGTGTCATTTTTAATTTACCATATTCAACTGCTAGAATATATTTTTGGGAAATGCTAGAAATACTTACAATTTTAAAAACAATTATTTTCATACCTGATAAGAGAACAACACATTTTAAATACCTATTCCGAAATATTTTAAAAAAAATCAGAAATGTTAGAGGAGTGTTAGAGTGCACTGAAATTGATATTCAAAAATCAAAGTGTTTGAGTCGCAGGAAGATCATATTTTAATCATAAAAAAAGACATACTTTAAAATATCTATTAAGAGTTACACCGGTAGGCGTTATTATGTTTCGTATGTTCTGCTTTTGGTGGCAGAACCTCTGATACGGCAATCGTTAGAGAAGATTGGATCTCCTAGAACCATACATGGATGCAGTTATATAATAAATAATGATTTTAAAACCAATAAATTAAAAGTGTCTATCCAAATACAACGTACACTTCCACTGTTGTATATTGTTTTCAAGGCAAATGCGGATATTATGTGGAATCCCTTTTAAATTAAATGTTTGTAAACAAATACCGTGAATTTCCACATTGTTTTCTTTATTAAATTGGAAACCACACATTATTTTATGACCAGCTAAAATATTAGAAATTTTCAATGCTACTTTACAAACTTTTCTACTAACTACTTAATCTTTAAATGTTGCTTCTCTTTCCACTATTGGCTTTACTGCACCATTTAAATATATGTAGATAACGCCGAGTGAGATAAACATCTTATTTTAATTAATTATTTCACGTAAATAAAGAGAACTAAATCAAAAATTCGAGATTACTCCTATACCATCAATGTACAAAATACAATGTTTTCCCCACTACGAAGATGTCAATGCTGCCATCTATTGACGGTGGTTACCGCGGATACCAAAATTCATCAAAATAGGTTCAGCGGTTTAGGCGTGAAAAGGTAACAGACAGAATTACTTTCGGATTTATTATATTAGTATGGAGATATATATATATTAAAAACTATTTATGCAGATATAGAAATCCTGAAAGAGAAATGTACATATTTTTTTCGAAGTTCATCTAAAATTTTCTACCTTTTCATCGCAGTTTAATTTAAGTTTTACCGCAATTAGATAATTTATTTTAATTTTACAAAAACACATAAATAAATAAATGATGATGTATTCCTCCGCCACGGATGCATCCACCGCAATGGCTAAGAGGTTCGCACCACCGCGAATGTGGCAGACCAAGCCCTGGAACTTAAGTAAGTGAGCAATGCAAAGCCGCACTCAAGCAAGCCCAGTTAACGCTCTTTCAAATCCACAACTTTAGTTGCAGCGAGAAAGGAAAGGGGCTAAATACCGCTAGACGCCCAACCGCTTAACGGCCCGGCACCTGAAAGGGAAAAGTTAGCTCAGAAGGCCCCGTTGAAACTGCTCACGCCCTAACCATAATATACATAACACACATACATAAATACATAATATACATACATAAATACATAAGAAATCAACAATATATACGGACGAAATCGCGGCGACGAACGGATAAAATTATTCAAAAGCTAACGCAGTAGTAAAAGGGTGTCAACAGCCAGACATTACAATGAGAAAGACAAAGAAAGAGAATTTTGTTTAAATGGAGTTTGTGTGAGAGCGAGAGAGATGCAAGAGTAGAAAGAGAATTGCGTGCGATGGGTTATCGGTCTCTGAGCGAATCAGGATGGAGTATCCAGGGTCTGAAAGAATAACTATGTGGGTATCCAGGGTCTGGACGAATCAGAATCGATGATACAGAGTCAGAACGAATCGCGATGTGGGTATCTAGAGTCCTAATGAATTGGAATTCCCTAGTCGCGCTGGCGAGTGTCGCATTGGGGGCTATCACGATACGTGTATTCTGGTATTGTATTAACGTGCAAACTTTAAATAATAGATGGAAGAAATATAATGTTACGCTCATGCGATGTGGAATTTGATTGTATATCTTTTTAATGTAAACTATGAGGTCATATCGTCTTCTCCTCGTGGCTGTTAGTCCGCTGTGGGATTTTTTGTGCCTCTTAGAATAACGTAAACATTTCAGATCCAGGGCAAAGTAATATCTAGTCTTCGGCTGTTTGTATGTATGTAGACATAACGATTTTCTCGTCTTGAGATGCCGTCTCTTATTTTATTATTTAATATCGTTTTATAAAACAATTTAGTGATAATAAGTATTAAGTGTAGTTTCTAATATTTGTATTGTGTGTTGTTTGTGATTATTAAAGTGATTGATTAGAGTATTTGGAATGTTTTTCATAATAATAAGTGTTAAACGAAGAGATATCATGCCCTTGCTGTTATGATAAATGGAATATATTTGGAAAAGAAGCTTTACTTAATTTCGTCTGAAGGTAAGATTATTTAGAAATAAAACATGTTAGTTGTTTATAAAAAGTTAAGTGTAATCTTCACATTTTATTAAATATAGTATACAGTAATAGTAAAACATAATATATAATACAATATTAAGGATATATATTTTACATTAAAATTAGTGAACTTACTTTTATATTATAATTATTAATTTAAATATACTTATAAGATAATTATAAATACATACATTTGAATAATATATTTTAAAGTAAAGTAATATAACAATAAGGGTTATTATTTTATATTATAAATGAGTGGTTACCTGATTTAAATATTAAACTCTAATATGATATATGCCATCACAAATAAATATATAAATATTACGTTTCGTTTACGAGTATTTTTGCTTTTTCACAGTTCCAAACGGTTCAGAACTAATATCATTAAATTTTCTTTTAAGATAAACATTTTGATACGTTTTAATTTGATCGCAAGATAGTACACGAAATTGTTTAGTGCGTATAATTTGATTTTCGTATTTCAGGACAACAGGTTCAGTGTATTCAGTAATCATTTTTACTAAATTATCAAAATTAACTATATTTTCATTGCTTACATTAATTGTTATGCCTTTAATTTTGTATTCTGTTTTAATATTATTTTTATCGCCAGATACACACACTTGAAATGCGTAATGTTTTGGACCCCCAGATGCAAAAGTGTTTATATAAGAACCTTTACCATATTTATCGAGTTCGTTCGTCATATCACCCAAAAAAATTCCGTGTTCCGGCATCCACTCGTTTGGTTTTTGGGTATAAATTATACTGTCAGTGTCTGTATAAAGTAGACGAGTTCCAAGTTTATCTAAATATTTGTAAAGGTATATACGTGCTAGTGCAGTTGTATAAGCTGCTATGAAAACATTTGTGGTAGGAGAAACTTGTCTATTATTGTCCTTCCACGTAATATACATAATTTCTTCATTGATAGGTATGGTTGACTGTACTTCATAATTTGGATTGCAGAAATATGTTATTAATTCCTCATATGTAGAAATAATTTTAGTGTGAGATAAGTCATCTCTCATACCAAAGCGACCCCATAAACTATTCAATTGCAATTTTGAAAGAGATCTTAAACCAGGATTATTTTGTACTTTATTTTTATCTAGCAATATTCCCTCTCGTTTAAAAAAATCTTGAATATATTTTTCTTTTAAATTTTCATTATTTAAACATTCAATAGGCCAGTCACTAGCTTCTTGTTTAATTTTTAAAAAATTATTGACATAGTTTGCAAATAAACCACCAGTTTTTGAATTTGGATCATATTTTTCAGTTTCAAATTTCCAAACTTCGTATATTTGAACAATTTTATAATCTTTAGAGGCAGCTAAACGAACTTCATCAACGACCCATGTAGATGTTAATTCTCTTTCAGTATCAGAGTGTGTACAGTCATTGATATTCATATTCTCCGCACAAGTTCGACATAAAACAAACATACATTTTTTGTTTATTTTCATTGGTAATACGGGATGATATAATTCACGTGGCGGTAATATTGTACATTTAATTAATCCCTCAAAATTAAAAATATCTGGACAATCATCGCCTATATAAATTGTAGGATGTCCGACTGGGTACTCTGAATATTTGTTAATATACGGATATAAGCTACAAATATCAGAATAATAAATTTTTTCGTTCTTACTTTCATCAATTTTATAATGAGTTACCATTGTTTCAACTCTTCCTCCATAGAAACTGTCACGTGGATTTATGGGCTTTATAGACAATATTTCACGTGTATTAAAAAACTGTTGTAAATTAATATTATTTTTACGATTTTTTTCGAATTGACAACCCCATATTTCTATTACTTCAAATCCTGCACCTTTTAATATTTCTATTTTTCTAATTGTTGATTCATATCGAAAATTCATTGTATCGTCTGCAGAATTTAATAATGAAATATTACGTTTGTGTGGATAACATATAGGACAACCATGATACCAACAGCCTTGATATTCAAATATTATTTTTTTATTTTCTATTTCTGTGTACCCGTCTACTTTAAAACCTAATACACTACGTTCATTATTATTAAAAGCGTGTTGTATTTTAATGTTTCGTTCTTTCTCCTCCCACAATAACCAAATAGTTGCTTCAAAAGAATATTTTTGTTTACATCTATAACCAGTTGGTGGCACAATAGCTATTTTATTTTCTTTCAAATAATTTTTTCTGTACGTATAAAGACATGCACTAGCTATGGTTATTGAACGTCTAAAAATATCAATATTATTATTTTCAAAAAATAAAGTTTTAAATTTCATACATGCTTCCCGTAATATATTGACGTCATTTATACAGTATTTAATTAATTCTTTCTTCAAATTAAAACTACAATTAGACTGTTTGTTTTCGTTATACCATTTATTAAAACTTACATTTTCATCGGAACTCATACTCTGTGTAGGAAAATATTGTTTTGGGGGCATGGGTCCAATATAATCTAAATTTTCACTTCGAATGAAATAATAAGGGAAATAACCTTTTTCCAAAACATTATCACATTTCAAGTCAAGTGCACTAGGCATCTTACTTAATTTCATAGGTAAAAAATTTAAACTATCAATAAAGTTTATGTTTTTTAAACGAATATTTAATATTTTATTGCCCCGAATTAATATGTCCGGTGTTAATTTTAAAGTATCTGCTATGTATCTTAAAAGAAAATGTCCATCATACGATCTAAGATTATGTGCAATTACAATAATCTCTTTCAAATTTTGTCGTGGTAACATTAAATATTCAAAAAACTGTTTTATAGGATTTTCCATAAATACATGTTCACGAATACCACAATTATTACAAAATTTATTACTCACATTAATACTTCTTTCTAGACAATGTATGCAAGATTGTTGGGCTACACAAAGGACTGGTATGTGTTCAAATGAAATCTTTTCTTTCTTCCTTTTAGATGAATGGGGTGATGCCTTATCGTCGTTGAATGGTGTATTTTGTGAACACTCCAAATCAAAAAAGATGTAAAGTACTTGTGCAGCTGTTTTTGAATCGTCCGTCGTAATAACTTTCATAAAACACTGATGATTCGGTGGAAAATGTTGCTAACAAAAAACAATAAATAAAATTAGAAATATTTAACTAAAAATATAGAATTCAATAGAATTACTAACTTGACATACGGAACAAAATATTTCAAAGCATTCGTGGGGTGTTTTTCTTGTATTCAGGTTATAAGTTTTGGAACATTTCTTGCAGTATTTAATAACTTCACACATTGATCTATTTTTAGTGTATGAATTAACTCTTTTATGATTTTCAAAGCAATCCTGTCCATTAAACTGTCTTTGGCATTCGTCGCATATTACAAGTATATTATTTTCACTTTCTATGTGCGAACTATTACACCGTGAACATGAAAAAGGACATCTATGTGCACCTTTCATTTTGTAACCTAAATGACATTTACGACAATAATACGATAAATTAAATGCACCAGTTACGCTAAGAATAGGATTATAGTGATTATCAAAATATAAAATATCAATATATTGGTCAGTACGGTTAAAGACGTCAGGTCCTTCAAAAATAATTTCTCGTCCTAATCTATCATCACCAAATAGAGTAATTTTAAAATTTTTTAAATTATTTTGAAAGTCTTGCAATTCTTCAATTCCTGCACCGTTGTCTAAATTTATGTTAAATTTTTGACATAAATCAATGGCATGTTGTTTTTGTAAATTTTCATTTTTACGTAATTTTTTATATAAATCTTGATTTTCCAAATACGCAATACTTAATACAATAGCTCTAGCTAAACACAAATTATCGTTATTTTTTATGTTTATTATCGAATGTTTTCGGCGACAGTATTCTTCAAACGGTACATATTTTAAATTCGGTTTTCCTTTACCTGATGGCATAATTGTATGAGCTACCGATAACATAAGGGTGTCATTTAGGAGAAAATTTTTGTTACTCTGTAATACACTTTGTATGGCATTTACAATAACATTCGATGATAATTCAGAAAATTTTTTGTAACTTATACCGATTGGATAATCTGGGGAATTTTCGCTAAAAATTTCAATACCTATTCGATCTGAAGGTAAAATTTTCATTTCGTCAGATAAATATTTTATTAGTCTATCAAATATAGAATTTAACCATTGAACAGGATTTTTGTTTGAGGAATCCGTATTTACTGCAATATTAATTTCACGCCATGCAGATTTGAATTTTTTCATTTTTCTTTCACGAATATTTAAAATTTTGAATAGTTGATGATCAATATGTGAAGTTATATGTTCTAAAGATGTTTCCGGAGAATCCGTTGACGATGATATCGGTAAAGTAGTGGAACTTGTACTCGTATTCGAACTTGAAGTAGTAGGTTTCATTATGTGATGGTCAACAGATGATTTGGGCGGTGTATTTACTGATACAATTGAAGACTATATTAGAACATTAATAAAATAAAATAAAATATAAATCTTACTTGAGACGTAGGCGGTTGCAAACCCGTTCCTGAAGTACCTTGTTCTAAATCATCTTTTAGAAGTGAGGCTGCAGCAATTTCAGCTGATAAAAATTCAGCTGTACCCGGCACCAGTGTTGTAAACTTTATTAATGTGGCTGCATTACGCCCGGCACTCATATTTTTTAAGCCCAAATAAGTCACACCCAAGTGAGGTGTATCGTTAAGTGATTGAATTTGCTCATTTGTTAACGATGAAAATCTTTCCGGTAGGAATATAGAAAAGGCCCCCAAATCACACAAAATTTTATCGCCAAAAGATTTGGTTTTAATTTGTTTAATTTTTTTAACTTTATATGGTTGATTTTGTTTTAATTCACGCACTTTCTTCGTAGGTTTAAATTCGGACAACTGTCCGATTTCATTAATTTTTTCCATATTCATTTTAATTTTGAATCGTTGTATGCTTAAACGAACTTGGTACAGAATGAAGATAATTTGACTAAAACGATGCATTTTATATTGATATCTTAAACAGGGGTTCTCAAAGAAATATTATATTTGATGCATCCTTTTCTATATTATTCACAGAACAGTAAATCGCATTTTAAAAATTTTTATACCCCTGAGCATTGTTTATTTATTAGCTCTCTGAAACTAAACATATTTGTCTTTATATTCCTTTATAAGGTTTGATTATTTGATTTATTAATTGAAATATCATTAGTCAGTTTATAGTCAAAAACATTTTTATCTTAAGATTTTCTTTTATAAAACTTGATTATTTGTTTTGTTAATTGATATATCATTAGTCAGTTTTATATAATCAAAACTACGAACGTGTTTGAACCTGCAAAATTTAGAAAATAGTATATATATGAGTTGCATAGAGATCGATTGTAGTTTGAAATAAGTGAGGATTATGAGAGTTTATATTTGTTTCTTCGTTTAAAGTGTCAGTGTTGAAAATGTGGGCTGCTTATGTGCATACAGAGGACGCTATTGATCTTGAATCAGCTGTAAAAAATTTAAAAAATCATTGCTATTATTTGGCACATGACAATGAACATGAAATAGTTTACAAGCGAACACGTTTCGATGAAGATTTCGAAAAATTTTTAAATGATTCTTACCGAGAAGATTCGAAACGTTATACTGAAGGTGAAGAAATTTGCTATAATTACCTTATTAAAAAAAATAATATTATTCAGTTACTCGTAAAATTCAAGAAAATTAAGTTATTGCAAGAATTAGAAAGTGAAGTCGTTGATTTTCTTGAGGAAGAGGAAAAGGAATTTTTCAACTTTTTAAAATCTCAAGCAGATGATGAAAAATCGATAGAGAACAAGGTAAGTTTTTTGTAAGATAAACTCAAATATTAGATATAGTTGACAATTTGTTCATTTTTACAGAATGGCCCAGAAAATGATAACCAGTCATGCATCTCGCTTATTGCTTCAACAAGCCTACAACCTTTGCAACAATAATGAAAAAGTCCTGTATGTGGGAATTTATCCCATAAATGTAGAAGTCGTTGTTAAGATTGTAAATTATAAATCGCAGAACAGTATTGTATTCAATGTGTCAGAATGGAATGCTTTTGTAGATTATATAAAAAGTATTGTAAATCTAATAAGTAGCACTGGTGACGAGGAACATAATATTGAATTTCATAGACTAGAAACTGACTATTCAATCTGTATAAAATGGATGAAAAATGAAATATTGTTAGATAAATTATCACTAAAATTTATATGTAATATAAGTGATATTTTGTCAGACATGCTAAATTATTTTAATTCTCTTCTTTTTGGTGAATATTATAGGGACATTAATACTCAAGCTTATTTAATGCCCGGAAAATCTCTTGACAATATAAAGAAACTTATATTCAAAGAAGAAAATAATATTGTTTGTACTATATATAAAGAAATGTTGACTTTTTATCCAAATTTCATATTAGATGATTTAAAATCAAATATGTATTATGTTCCCAGTAATTATAATAAATTTAAACACTTGATTAATAAAATGGATACTTGTAAATAAAATGTTATATAATATTGCATAATCATACCTCCTTTTTATACCGTTTTTTGTGTGTGTATGTAAATGTATAATGAAAATTCGTAAATATATATATATAACAATTAAGGTAAACTATATTTTATATGTTACTATAAACCTTATACTTACTTTACTCCTTTTACTCCTGAAAAATGTAAATAAAGGATACTGGGTAAGTATATACAAATATCAAATAATATTTACAAAATTTATTATAAACATATAATAAGTACAGTATTATTAACATATAGTTTTACAATATAAATAATAATGAAAAAATATATAGATACATAATTATTCAGAATGGATCTTCTTGTTTTCTTGATAACCAGGCGTGAATTGTAAATACATTACGAAGGGCACATGCTGGTACACAGTTTCTTTGTGTTGAAAGTGGCTTATGGGAAAAACAAGAAAAGTTTGAAGTATATTTGTTCTTTATTCGTAGTGACGGTGGCATTTCATCATAGTCATTTATATTTTCTGCCAAATCAACTATGGTACACATTTCATTATTTTTAAGTAACTTTTCCATCAGTTTTCTTTTTATATTTCCCTTTAAATATATTATACAATCGCAAGATAATAGATCCTTTATTATATTATGAGCTGTGTAATAATCTATATATCCGTCATCCCACGGTAATCCGTGATAATAACGATGCAACCAAGAAATCTGTTTCCTTAATGAAAAACTGACTTCACTCCATTTACAAGGAGGTTGAACAAACATGTGTTGTAATTGCGTATCATTTTTTGTTAAGATTGCTATTTCTTTTAAAATAAAACGATTATTACTGATACCATATCCTTGAATATCAATAATAAATTCTTTCATTTTTATAAACAGTTTCTTTTATAAAAATATACGATTAAATAAACAATTTTTGATTATAAACAGTACGATGTAATATAATGAAGAGTTACTTGTGAACTGATTTATATTTTTCTTACAAAACCTTTTTAACAATATTCGTTAATGGATTATATTCGATGAGTCGATCGTGCAATATGATGCAATACGCAGAAGTATTTTTTGGAATTGGATTTTTTGATTCAAATTCTAGTCTTATATCTATTGTAGATGTTTTCATAGACTCGTTTTGTCTTGAACAATCAATTACAAACACTGGTGCTATGTTCTTTAAATCCTGAACACCAAATAAAGGGTCACCATATCCACTTCGACCGTAATACGATGATTGAAATCTTTTATACATATCATACATTAAGGCATATTTATTGTTGTCAATATCTAAATTAATATCTTGATACGGAAAACATTCAGAATTTAAATATAATTTTACATTAGTAATATTACAGTGGTCAAATAATGATGTGTCCTTTTCTAAAGAGTTTTTTCTGTCAGTTTGAAATACTAGTAAGACATAACGAGGTTTCTCCAGCTGGGCACTTGTTTTTACATTCCATGTATGTTTCGACGTATTTGGTAACATAGGAAACTCATATGTTGACCAACTTCGAAAATTTATATGAATAGGTTTACCTTGTTCAACTATCTTTAATAAAGATAAACGTTCAGGATTGGCTACGTATACGTACGGTACACGCCACTGGATTTTATTAAGTTTTACAATTATGTTATTTAAATTGCCTGCTTGCGAGCATACTAAAGCATCATTATCAGTTTTAGAACGTACCAATATTAATTCTTGACGTGAATTTAAAATGATTTTGTTGAAATCTTCAGCAAATCCTAATAACATTTTTAGTGGTATACATACATTAAAATTTTCTTTGTAACTAATTGTATTGTCAGCATTTTTTATGTTCCATCCTGCATTTTCTAAAGAAAGTACTTCATTTGGTGTAATTGACGTATACGCTTTGACTGTTGACGTAATACCTAATGTTTTTGTACGGTCGATTTCGATCCCATTTAATTCATAACGTATTTCTTCAAACAAGTAGACGATACCATTGTTGATGAACTTAATTACTGCTTCCGGTCCCTGTTGACCAGCTTCAATTTTACCTTCTATATAGAGAAAACTGTGTGCTGGTAATGTATATATATCTTGCTGTTGAATTGGAATACGAATTTCGTCGTTATTATTAAAAGTTGATGTCACATATGGCTGATGTGTATGCCACTCTATGCGGTTAATAGACTCATCGAATATAATATCTTCGTCCACTGATAACATATCATCAGTGATGAATGTTGTTGCACTGTTCATGTTTTAACTTGTATCCAAGAGCTCTCAGGATGTTTTGACTATTTGTTGTTAACTTCGAAACGGAAGAATCGTTTCTGATATTTTTTCCAGATGAACATCTGTATTTATAAATATCAGATTTTCTTCTTCTTCGTGGAATCGGTAAAGGATAACCCTTACGTAGTGAGTTTTTATTTTTTATCTTCTGCAGAATCATAAGGTTAAAGCTGTTTGATATGTAATCTTACTGCGATGGCTTCTCCACGAAAATTGACTAAATTATCATCTTGATCGAGTATTTTAAGCGTTAGATTGTCGATTGTATTTACTCGAAGTGGGAGATAAATTATATTGTTTGGGATTTCCACTATCTTAAAACCAGGCGGTACCATTGGGGTAAATTCATGGATTGTATGCATTAATTTCTCATTTGTATAAGAACCTGTTGTAATGTTACACTCTATCCGAATATTAGAAACTTTAATAATCTGAACAGGTATATCTGATTCGTGCCATTTATTTGGTTCTAGAGCTCGTTCTGTAAATCCTAATAAAGGCCCAAAACTATTAGGTTTATTAAAATAAATCCATTCACTACACTTTATTTCACTTTTTAACGTATTATTATTGGCGGTCAATTCAAAATTAATTTCACTTGGTAAATGCGTTTTAATATATTCATTTATGTCTTTAATTTCATAAGCCCCTTCTGACAGATATATGTGTGAATCACCGTAATATAATCTATTATTTTTTTCTTCGATGTTCGGTATAGAATTGTATGTTTGAAACAGAACTAACCCCAATTCGTATTCGGTACCTTTTTCTAATTCAATTGGCGGAAAAAAGTTCGCATTTAGAATAGAACTATTACTATGTAATGTTAATGTTAAAGACATTATTATGTTGACGTTTCAAATAATAACATAGAAATGATCTCCTGTGGTATCAACGACTAGTTTTATTCAGAAGAAATTTTAAACAAAGATGTCCACATATTACTGTACTAGGCGCTTGTTCTTGTTTGTAATTATAGAAAATTTTACAATTATTACCGAGATACTCTATTATTTCTTTTGGAGGTGGTAAGTTACCTATGCTGTCAAAGTAAATTACATTATAACCACGTTTTTTGTAAGCTACCCAGTGAGTTCCTCTGCCATCCATATCATCCAAATTAATTATAGCAGATTCATTCATTTTTGGATTGCGTGGTAAGTTATTTAGCATATAAATACCACGAAAATATGGTATTTCGTAATGACGAGCATAGTTTTCTAAATCTATATTAGTTAGCGGTACTCTCGGTAATTTTAATGGTTTTTTGGATACGGGGTCAGATATAAACCGTAACCATTAGAGGTAGGGGCTACTTGTAGGCCTTTCCCTATGGCTATAGCTTCCATACTACGATTATGACGTTTATTTTCCTCCAACTCCTTTTTAGCATTCTTAGCAGAGATTATTGTTTTTGCAACTCCCGCTGCCCCACCGGTAAGAGCACCCAGTGCAGATAATCCAGCAAAGATTGGTATTAATGGGAGAATGCCACCAGTTTTGGGTAATGGGATTATTCTGTCTTTACTTATAGTATGTACAGATGGTTTGTGATTATTAACTTCACGTTTAGCTGCTTTCAGTGCAGTTTTTATAATTCCTTGTGCCGTTAAATCATCCATATGTTTGAGTGATTTTCCTTTGGATTTAATGGCTAACTTTGCAACCTTCTTCACTGTATTTAAAGTTGTTTTTTTACATGTTCGTTTCTTAATTTTATTTATTGCACCCATTTTCATTCCCATTCCTAATTTTCGTTTAACTTTCATGGTGTTGGCTATACTCCACGCCGCAGCTTTTTCCGGTAATGAAGAATCAGTAGCTAATACTCTTGACCAGGCTTTATTTTCTAACACTTTATCGGCGTCGTGACGAGCAGTCAAATTATCTTTATTCTGAGAATATGCTATGTCGTGTTCTTTACAGGCTTTATCTAATTCATTTATACCTGGATCACCTCGTTGTAAACGTTGCTGAAGTTTGGTACCGGGACCACAATACTGATATCCAGGTATATGTAATTCGATCGGAAGACGATTGATTAATGAATTGATCAATCCGTTACCTGCATATAAATAGCGAGATCTGGACATATTCTTGGCTTATTATTAACTGACAGAATTCTTAAGTATAATATGGTATTTATATGTAATCCTATGACATTTTCATTGAACGGAAAAGAGATAACATTTACCTACGCTTCATATAATATATACAAAAAGTGTAATGAAAAATCTATCAGTGTTCACCATGAAGTTGATTAAACAACCCGTATCAATAAAGATTCAAAATTTTGATAATATTACATCTGAAAATAATAAAACACAATCACTGAGACATGGTTGTTTGTTACCAAATACGATAAGATGTATAATAAGTGGTCCTTCAAATTGTGGAAAAACGAATTTAATGATAAGCTTAATTACGGATCCGAATGGTTTAAAATTTAAAAATATTTACTTGTACACAAAAACTCCGAACCAACCAAAATATCAATTACTTCAAAATATATTAGATCGCATTCCAGACATAGGTTATTTTCCGTACCAGAATACTGAAAATATTACAGAACCACATAATGCGAAAGCGAATTCCCTTTTTATATTCGATGACGTCATCTGTGATAAGCAAAATATTATGCGTGAATATTTTAGTATGGGTCGTCACAGTCTGGTTGATTGTTTTTATTTAAGTCAGACATACACTCACATTCCAAAACATTTAATTCGAGACAATGCAAACTTACTTATACTCTTTAAACAAGATAATATGAATTTACATCATATTTATACGGATCATGTTAATACAGATATGAAATTTTCTCATTTTAAAGATATATGTTCATTATGTTGGAATAGGAACAAATATGATTTTTTAGTAATTGATAAAGATAAAGAATTAAATAACGGTCGATATCGTTTAGGTTTTGATTCGTACATAAAGGTCGATATGTAAAATTTTCAACTAGATCACACTGAACTGTTGTGCAAGTATGTCAACATCAAATTCAAAGATAATGAACACTAAATATAAATCGAAAAAGAAAGCAAAAGTCAATAATAATGTTATTATTGATATTGAAAAAACAGCTGATAATATACGACGTAAATATAGAAGTATTATAAACCGAGAAAATAGTAGAAATGATTTTTATTCTAAACAATATAAACCCATTGTGGAACCGCTCACAGATGTACTTCAAAAATTGTCTGTTCCTCCTGTAATAGATATACCGAAGAAAGAAATCGGCAAAGTGACAAATGAAAATATTATACAAGACACTAAAGGATTAATCGCAGATCAAATACATTTTGATACTTTACTTAAAACGGAAAGTGGAAGAAGTATAATTGAACAGTATCTTAATACACATATTGGACCGATAACACGAAAATATATTAAACAATTACTATTTCGCATGGGTCAAAACAAGATTATAGATAAACAGTACGGTGTAAGACGCGTTGGTAATGACTTTAAAATTGGTGAGTCACACTTGCTTATGACAAGTGATGATGACGTCATTATAAATAATAATCAATATAAAATAACACCAGGCTTGGCTCAGTTACTCTTTCTTAATTCACCTAATAAAAAAGAATATACAGTGGAAGACTTACAAAACTATAAAACAATTCTTCTCGATACAAATGCCCATAAGAAAAATTACTTACCACTGGAACAGACTAGAAAGAATAATTCATACAAATACAGGAATATTATAAAATATATTGAATCTCAGCCAGTGACTGGAAAAGGTGGCTCAAATTTAATACAAGTTTCTAAAAATCCAATTGACTTAAAGTACTGGAACGATCCTAATGAATTAGTTGAACGACTTTATTTACTTCATTCTTCACGTGCGATTGGCCATAGTGGCCTTGATACAGAAATAGCATCAATAGAAGAAGAGTTAAGAGAAGAGGAAATCATTGTATAGAGTCAGTTTCATCATGTCAATCGACAAATTTGGACGTTACTTGGATCCATTTTATATTACTTCAGGTGGAAAACATTCTACCCCTTCGTCGTATAAAGTTCAACTTCAGTTTCCATTAACAAGCGAAGGTGACGTAAATTTTGCCAATAAACGATTAACTAACATCAATTTGCCTCGTAGTCTTCACGACGCTGCATCCAAAAAATACGTAGACGAGAATATTAGTTCGTTTGCCAAAAATATTCAAAACGATCTGCATCTTATACGAGACAGTGTAGCATTGCTAGTTAATAGACTGGATCAAGATTTACAGAATATCATACAAAATATTAATATCATCGAACAAACTCAAAAAAATACAATTAAAGAAGAGATAATACGTATTAACGGGTCAATTAATAATTTGAATAACGACTTACAAAGTGTAAAGAATATCGCTACAGACGTATCTTCTCTCAAGCAACAGATGAGTTTATTTATACAACCAGAAGATACATAAATAATTATGAGTAATATAAAACGTATAATAACCAATGAACTACACAAGCCAGCACGTCGAAATTTTACTAGACGCAAAGTTATATTACAAGGTTTTGATGATTTATGGCAGGCAGATTTGGTGGATATGTCAACATATGCCAGTAAAAATAATAATATCAAGTTTATGCTCACTGTTATTGATACCTATTCAAAGTATGCGTGGGCGATTCCAGTCGCCACAAAATCAGCAACAGATGTATCTACAGGTATGAAAATAATTTTTTCAAGTGGACGTGTACCAAGAAATCTTCAAACCGACGATGGCAAGGAGTTTTTTAATAAGGATTTTAAAAAACTAATGTCCGATTATCAAATTAATCATTACTCTACATTTTCACATTTAAAGGCAAGCATAGTTGAACGCTGGAATCGAACGTTAAAAAGCAAAATGTGGAGAGATTTCAGTTATAGAGGATCCTATAAGTGGATAAATATTCTCAACAATCTGGTTAAAGAATATAATAATTCCAAACATCGTACTATACAAATGAAACCGTCAGAAGTTAAAAAAGATACATACATTCCAGCCTATCATAATAAAAGATATCATCAGTTGAAACCCTCGTTATTTCAAGTGGGTGATCATGTCAGAATAAGTAAGCATAAACATGTGTTTGAAAAAGGATACACTCCAAACTGGACTACAGAAGTATTTAGAATAGCTGAAGTAAAACATACAATACCTGTAACATTTATAATACAAGATTTGGAAGGAAGCCGCATTAAAGGTGGATTTTATCAAGAAGAGTTACAGAAGACAAAATATCCTAATACTTACTTAGTTGAAAAAATTCTACAAAAACGAGGAAATAAATACTTGGTCAAGTGGCTAGGATTTGATAATAAACATAATTCATGGATTTCAAAAGATAGTTTAATATAACTCTTAACAATTATTGTATAGAATATATTATAATATGTAATGTAACTATAATAAATGAAAATAATATATTTGTAAAATAAAATTCCATCTATTATTTAAAGTTTGCACGTTAATACAATACCAGAATACACGTATCGTGATAGCCCCCAATGCGACAACCGCCAGCGCGACTAGGGAATTCCAATTCATTAGGACTCTAGATACCCACATCGCGATTCGTTCTGACTCTGTATCATCGATTCTGATTCGTCCAGACCCTGGATACCCACATAGTTATTCTTTCAGACCCTGGATACTCCATCCTGATTCGCTCAGAGACCGATAACCCATCGCACGCAATTCTCTTTCTACTCTTGCATCTCTCTCGCTCTCACACAAACTCCATTTAAACAAAATTCTCTTTCTTTGTCTTTCTCATTGTAATGTCTGGCTGTTGACACCCTTTTACTACTTAACGCGAATACTAAAAACGCATTCTCTTCATATATCTATTAACTTTAATAGATATAAAAAATCTGAGGTGTACCCCTTGCCATTTTTTCAGATTTTGGCCATTTTCAGTTATTTTGTTTTGGAAATTATATGCGTTGTTCAAAAATTTTGAAAATTGGTACACTTATGTAATTTTGCCCGTAGAATCGAATGGTGATATCGGCAAGTCAGCATTTGCACCCATTTTAGGGTTATTACCCAAAAATGGGTGTTTTTGGGATCCAATATCTCGGGAACGGATAGAGATATCGACCTGCGGTTTCAAAATTTGGAATCAGCGCGTTGTGAAGTATCTAATAGCAAAATTGTATTTTTGAAAATTTTGAAGTTTTTAGCCAAAAATCTCAAAATATCATTAGATATTTAAAAAAGAGAAACTGGTTCATTTTATCAAAAATCAAATGGCAATAAAGAAGAAGAGAAACATTTCGACTTACGTCTGGATATACTCGGTATCTCGGCTACTCGGCATCTTGAAAACCTCGCATTCATCTACTTCCATCGTGGGAGATGCAAAGTAAGCGGGAGGTCCCGTAGTCAGTGCTGTAGTCGTAAAATTAGCAGAGGGTATACGCTGAAAATATATTTGTAAACATAGGGTATACGCAGGGGGCGGGGGGGTTGGCAATAATTAAGAAGAAAAAAGATTCATTCAAGGTCAAATGCCTTATAATTGAAAATTACATTTTTTCAAGGGATGTGAAGTTGCATGTTTTTTCCCTTTCATGTATAAAAATTACAAACGAGAATATATTTATCTGGATAAACTGTCTAAAATCGAAACACAACAAGCGCGCGACTATTATACATTGTGACTTAATACGAAGTTAATGTCATCTTTTAAATTTTCAACTAAAATTCAAAATACAAAAACTATAAACACAAAAAAAAAAAATAAATACTGCCTTATGTATAAAAGTCGCAAACCTGCCTACTACGAATCGTACATTTTGCGAAAACTGAAAACGGTATATGGCTTCTATATTACAAAAATCAAAATTAAAATTTCAATAATAGATGGCGACGCCAATCAAATAAAGTACATTTTATAAACATAAAGATAATTTCAATATAATTTCTAAAAAAATGATATTAATTGTGGGATAAAATTTTCATTAGTTGTACTTTTATATGTTGGATACATTTGAAACATTATGTTATTTATTAAATATATATAAACTTTGTTTCAAAAATTATATCATTTATTTTTCTTCCTGAAGATGAGGTAAAACCTCGAAATGTGCATTGTACTATATTTTTAAATAAAATATAATTTTTGAAACAAAGTTTATATATATTTAATAAATTTCATTAGTTGATTTAATTTTTATAATTTTTGTCTCAAATATTTAAAAGCAGAGGGTACACGCTCGGGCACCTAAATAATCCAGAGGGTATACGGCGTATACCCGCGTATACCCTCGACTACACCCCTGCCCGTAGTATTCATAACTTTGTAGAAAGATGTCTCAAAATTAACTGCATTCCACATATATGCATACGAGCATAAAATTTGAAAAGTAGTGTACTTTCTTATGTGCATTTTAATATGTTTCAGCTGTCCTGAAATTCTGAAACTAACTTTTTTATGAAAACAATCCTCCTGAAATCAAATATGGTCATTATACAGCCGTTTGAAGTTACATGATTATTAAAAATGAACAATATTTTCGATGAAAAATCATGTAACTTCAAACGGCTGTAACTCGAGATCCGATGATGCAAAAAAAGTCATGCGTGACACGAAAAGAAAGGCAATTTCATGCTGAATTCAGATTTTCATCGTGCGTTATTCTATTTTTAACCGTGTATGACTGGTGCATGAAAAACCAGTTCATGAGTTACAAGACTTTTTAGTCAGAATAAAAGTCCCTTCTTTAGTGAAAAATCTAAAATACTTTAAAAATACAGAACTATTTGACCTTTTGTAGGAAAAATCATTTTATCATTTGTACATTAATTCCAAAATTATTTTATTTATTTTTGGAAATATCTACGTATTGGTTTATAGGCGCAATATTAATATTATTTATTTTGTACCACCGTATTATTTTCACTGTGCATAGTTGCACCAAAAACAATATTTTCACTGTAATATTAGCCAAAATTATTTTATTTATTTTTTTGGAAATATTTTGGTTATATGCGCAATATTACTATTTATTTTGTACGTAACCGCAAACCGTATTTTTACCGTAATATTGGGTAGTTAACTACAGATATCTTTTAGAGGCCGACACATACATATAAATAAATAAATAAAACAGTAACACCTGAAATCCTCAAAAGATTATCTATAATTTCTTATAAATTACAGATATCTATCTTGGGAGGCCAACATATATATAAAACAATAACACCTGAAATCCTCTAAAGGTAGTCTATTATCTATAATTACAAACTATAGAATAGTGCTGTTGCAAGAATTTTAATATGCCTTCTAAGCACTAAATTTTAAAAAATATTGTTCTCTAAATCTAAGTATGCTAAATCAATGATTAACTAATTATTGAAATTTGTGTAATATTTTGAAAAAGTCAGTTGATTTGAAACAGGATGTAACATCAATTTACGAAATTAATAACAAATTATTATTTTTTTATTACTATGAAAAATATGATATTAATTTTCATTTAAAATACTTTGTGGAAATTGTGAATTATAGACATCTTATAAGGCCGACATATAAATAATACAATAACACCTGAAATCCTCCTAAGATGATCTGTTCTCTATATATATAATTATAGACACCTTAAGAGGCCGACATATCTAAACAACACCTGAAATCCTCTAAAGATATCTTTATTTTTTCATGGATCCTCCACTATTGTTTTATTATACTTAATCTAAATTAAGAGCGATCTATAGCTCTAAAAAGTCTTTGCCCAGTTGCACCACTAACATTTAAAATTTAAACTTGGTTTTATACAGTCAGTCAATTCAATTTTACACTGTAAAAATATTCAACAAGAATTAACATCAATTTATTTGGCTAACTGAATAAAACGAAGTTTAACTTTTAACTGTCGATGGTGTAACTGGGAATTAATTGTTATTCATTAGCCCTTATTAATTTTTTCAAATTGTATGACGTAGATGTTAAACTCATTTTCCCTACGTTTGATTACCACTGGCAGCCTATCTCATTCAACATTTCTTTCACTTTCATGCGAACGCACGTGGTTTTTATCTGGCTTAGCATCATAGATTGAAACATGTATTTAATTAGCTTGTAATGTTTAATAACTACTAACTTTTTTAAAGATTAATAGTTCCTATTATACAGTCCCTATCCCTACGTACATTCTCATAATGTTTTAAGGCCTATTTTTAATATAAATGACCCATGTTATAATTGTTTGTTACTATGGTGGAGGACCCCATTTATCATACTATATAATTATTAATTCAAACGAAAAACTAATAGGATAAGCAATAAATACTGTTATGAGTTCATTAATTGTTAACTACCCAATATTATATTACGTAATCGCGAACCGATTTTTCTTGTATTTTGGGCGCAAAGACTTCGAAAACCATGCCATTATTTTAATCTACTATTCTGTGATTGTGTTGTGTATTTTTTTATGTGTAGTGTAATTACATCAAAATATGACAATTAATACACACTTATAAATAAAAAAAGGGCTGAAATAAATAAATAATTAAAGAAAAAAATGGTAGACTCATTTCATATGTTATTTTTTTTATATAACATTTCATTTGGGGGAGGGGGATTCTTCAAAATAGGGGGGATTCTTCAAAATAGGGGGGGCTCTTCAAAGTAGGGGGATTCTTCAAAATAGGGGGTTCTTCAAAATCGGGGGGATTCTTCAAAATAGGATAGGATCGGTGGATGCTTCCTGTAAAAAAATAAAATTATTGTATTATATTATTCTGGGGGAGAAATATATTAATTTAATACCTTTGTTTGGGGACGCAGATATTTTCTTCATATATTTGCAGTACCTGAGTGGTTCTTCTATTTTCTATCTATAAATAAATATTTATTTTAATATTTTATAATATTTTTTGTATTTAAATTTGACATACTTTTCCATTCATCCTTAAGAGATGTTTTCTCAACGTCCGAGTGGTTTGGGGTGGCTTTGAAATGGTCTTCGGTCCATCTTGAATTCATACTGAAAAATACCATTTGTGTGTGTGTGTACGTGTATATGTGTGTGTGTGTGTTTATTTCTGTTTCTATATCAAATATTAACTTTTCATATATTTTTTTCAATAATATAGCATAATTTAATAAATAACATTTGTGTGTGTGTGTGTGTGCGTGTGAGAAAGAAAGAGAGAGAGAGAGAGTGTGTATGTATGTGTGTGTTTACTTATTTTTCTCTATTAAATATTATTTTTTTATATATTTTGCAATATAATGGCATAATTTTCAAAGTCTATTCATAAATTTGCCTCACGTTAGGAGGACTTAAGTTTGCGTGACGTTAGCACGACTTCTAGGCGAGAACTTTTGATGAGCTGAAACTTTATAATAATGGGCCACCCCGTAGAAACTAGCGTCTAGGGGTGGCAAGGCGCAAGACACATACATAAATATAAATATAGTGCCGAGCCCGTACCCGTAAAGGCGCAACTTAAAACTAAATAAAGGGCCCAACAATTGTCAGGCGCAGTTGTCTTGTTCCATGTTAACCATCTATGTCATGAATTATCATGGACACCTTAAATATAGGGTGTTCCATGTAACAGTAAAAGGCTTCGGAGTATGAAAGCCTTGTACTGTTACATGAAACACTCTGTATACATCTAATGTAGACAGATTGTAAAATCAGTGTTTTTATAATACGCCCAGGCTTTTTCAAAATGACTAGGCGAATTGTAAAATGAATTTTTGGACATTTAACTTGTAATTTATCTAAACATACCTTAACAATGCAACCCTTAACCTAAGATTATGTTAATTCGATCAATCATTTTGAAAGAGCCTATTATAAACTACCTAATACTTCTGTTTGAAAATTAAACCCTATAAATAGTAGACTTAACCTAACCTAACCTAATATTTGTATTGTCATATTTGCCCCTTCGGGAATCGAACCCAATAAGAGCAAATTTGTTTATCCTGATTTCCTGAAAATCGCGAGAACGAAAAGCAAAATTCCGATTCATTGGATATTACCACCGACGTAAAGTCGTACCCTAGTGCCAGCATAAATTAATATTCTGGCTCTAGGGCGGTAATACAAGAGCCCGCAAAAGCCTCGCGGGGCCATTTAATGCCTGCTGACGACCGATCGTAAAACGCGGAATCGAAAAACTAACTTAAAACTAAGGCGTAACTAATTTGCAGGGCTTTGTCCCTAAACACTTATTCTACGGTACGGGTACGGGTGCACTTCAAAGACAACAATATAAAAGAAATAGGTGCCCCTTGTTTTACTCTGGATAATTTTAGGCACGCATCTGGTTTTTGAGCCGTTAATTAGCCATAACGATTAACTTTACAATTGTTGAAATTAATAAAATATAATCTATTAAATTATTTATTGTTCAATGTTCAATATTAAATATATTAAGTATATCTTTACACAACAATAAAATGAAATATCAAAGTAACAGCTGTCAAATATACAATCAAAATTAATATTATCTACATTAAAAATGATTTTAATGTTATTAAAACAGTTATCTTTGTTTATTTATTTATTAATATTTGGGGAAAAATGACTAATAGTGAAATATTTCAATTAAAAATTGATAAATTATTAAAATGTTTATTGTTTGACGCCAAAAAGTTGTCATTAGTAATATTAAACATTGTTAATCGCTTTAGCCTCTTAACGGCTCTTTCACGGAGGGTAAATATGGATAATTATCCAAAATATAACAAGGTTTTGCCTTCCAGCGGGTGTGAAATATATACCATAAATATTAAACAACAGATACTAACACAAATATATCAATTGTTGATTTATTTATTAACAAAGCACCAAATTAATTATTGTAAAACTACAAATATACTAAACATGAATATTGATTAAATATTTCAATTATTTAAAATGATTAAGTATTTAAACAAAATAAAGAATATTTATTGAAAATATGACGGTACTTTGCTATTTATGAAGACATTCAGTTATTAAAATAATAACAATTATTTAATTGAACAAATAGGTATATATATTCACCGTAAAAATTCCAAACATCGTACGATTTTTGACCAAAACATTCAAAAGACTTTAAAACTTACTAGTATTTGTACGATAGGAAATTTTTACAAACATTCAAAATTCCTTAACCTAATTATATCTAGCTTAACTGAAATTAAGAAAGAAAAATTATTAATCCCGATGTCCTTTGGTCGCAGAGGGGCACCTTCAGCTTCAGGACTTCAGGCTCTGCGCGGCAGGCTAATCTAAAGTTCCCTACCTCTGAAAGACTACGAAAATAACTTAATACTAGCTGAAAGAGAGCTGAAAGAAAAGGTTAGCTGTGAAATAAATTTAATTAGGCTGTAAAACATGGGTTAGTAAATTTCTAAAACTAGTAGCTAACCATTGGGAGAGAAAAATTACATTTTAGTACATGTGCTGGAAGGCAAAATGGCTAACAAAATATTTTCTACCTTTTTTATGATGTCAACCTTTGGAAAAGTCCGGAATACCGCTCCAACTGCTGTGGGAAACTGCATACTGGGGATGAAATCCGCACCTGATGTTCCGGACGCGGCACATGGCACATTGTTCAGTAATTGTCACTTATTGAACACTAATATTTTATAATTGTTCACTAACTGTCCACAAAACACTTTAATTATTAATATCTAAACACTTTTTGTTCACATTAGCGATAAAAACTTTAATTTGCATACCCAAATATATAAATTCCAATCAATATTTGTACATTACTCACTATAACAATTGTTTTATTTAATATTTTATTGTAATTAATTAATAAAATAATTATTTTTGAGGAGCCATCCAACATACGTCCAAACAGTAAAACTACTGACTAACAACTGATTTTGAACAGCAACAGACTGGTTTTGCAAGTACTAAGATCTCAGTTCAGACATACGTCGTTGACTGCATACACGCAACGAAAAGAGAAGTAACTGGAGGACGCATGTCGCAGCGCACCAGACGAATATAAACAACTGAAAATCGGAAATTACAGCGAAAATTAATTTTATTCTAAAAATCAATTTATATGCTAAAAAGATGTGCTATTTTTTGCTGATTCTAATGGTATATTTACTTTTGCGATTATATTTTTTTTAATAGGAGAAAATAGCCTCCAAACTTTCGAGGCTAGAATTTGACATTTCTACTTTTCAATAATGATTCTGAACGAATTAAAGCCCTATACACATGTTTTACACCCTAAAACGATGATAAATAATAATAAAAAAATATTATGATAAGTTTTCAACCCCTAATTATTAATTTAATACCCTAAATCAACGAATTTCCATCTCGCAATGCTATTCAGATTAGGAGGTATTTCGTTGATTATTCATTTCGTACACAATTTACGGCCCTTTTGACATGAGAAATCTAAAATGCAGTCCAAATGAATAAACTAGCCGCAACCACAAACCCTAAAAACATATTTTAGGGTACGAAATTAAGACATAAATATTCTCGGTGTAAGACCGATTATTAACAATTTCACTACTTTTTCCTCAATCTAAGGCTCTTTTGGCATACGAAACTTAAAATAGACATCATTCCAAACAATCCACCCAAGTGTCAGCCCATAAAACCCAGTTTTGGGTTCATGAGATAAATGAAACATTTGTACTATCGGATGAAACCACAACACAACAGACAGACTCTCAAAGTGGTTATTTATGTAACCAAACCAGAATTTTTGGTATGAAAATTAAAATAGGCATCATTTCGAACATCAATACCCATTTTTAGGGTAATTGATTCATTTATAAGAGAATGGGAGAAGTGAGTTTGTATTAGTTTGGATCAAAAACACCTTCTACAACTTCTGCTATATTTAGGTTAATTTTTGGCAGATTTACATTTCCAGACCGGGATTTCTGGTATAAAAATCAAAATATCTATCGTTCTGAACGTGTATACCCATTTTTAGGGCAATCTGTTCACGTATAAGAGATTTGGGAATAGAAATAGTTGGTTATGGTCAAGTATCTGCAACAACCGTCAACAAATCTTGAGACTTAAGATAGATTTACGTAATCGAACCAGGTTTTCTCACATAAAAATCAAAGTCTACATTATTCTAAACCCCTATACCCATTTTTGGGGCAAACGATTAAAATATAAAGGAATGACGAGGATAAATATCTGAAATCCAATCCAAAACTGCTGCTCCAGTTCCAATAAATATACAAACTGTGGAGTGGTTTTATGTATTGTAAACAACTCTACTGTTATTAATACACATTATTTTAACTGTATAATAAACCACAATAAGAATACACATAGTTAAAATATCATAAAACTCCGTATAAGTTCGTCAGATGAAAACATCAATATTTCCAATTTTTTCTGATAATACCACTCACGGTAAATATATGAAAGTAATATATTTAGATTCCGCATATATTTGACGTGGTGTGTACCAAATTTTATTCAATTCTGTACAGAAATACAAATTTTATTAACCAAAATATAAAAATTCATCCATACACTTTTATAATAGAGAGGCACCTAAAATAAATCCAATAAAATTTAATTTTATGTGAATATAAAAATATAGTAATATGTAACTTTTAATTGTGACTAAATATCTTCAAATAAACTTTTTTTAAAAATGAGAAATAAAGCCGTTATTTAATAATTTATGAACTGGGGCGTTAAAAAGAAAATAGTTTCAAATAAAATTTGCTCAAAATATTATATTTTAATTATTTATATAACAATCTTAATTATATAGTTTGTATTTTTAGAGATATAAATGTTTAAATAAATAATACATTTTCTCAAGAACTATACGTAAATAAAATAAATTATAACTTAAAATATATTTAGAATTAAATAATAAATAGAGTTTGTTACAAAAATTATTTTGTAAAAAATTTTGTTTGCGAGAAATAAATTGATTTTTATTTTTATTCATTATCTCTGGAATTAAAACGAATATTAAAAAAAGTTTCAACCAAACTGCCTTTTATTTTTAATTACAAATATTTTTTCTTATGACAAACTTGGGCGAAATGTTATTACTTTAGCCAAAAAATGGATTTTTTCAAATTCATTAATATCAAAACAATACTGCTGCTGTACTCTATGATGAAACTTATGAACTATATTTTTTGTTGTCCTGTAAAAAAGTACGTTAAACTTCTCATTTTAAATAAATTAATAATTAAAATATAGTTTAATACACGATTTTATGTTTATTATAATTAAAATATGCTTTTCTTTGTCAATTTTATTTGACGTTTGTTATATCTGCAGCAAGATGTCTCCACGTGTATTACAGCAAATATGACCTTCATAAAATCCAGGACTGTAATTAAAAATTATTGGTTATAGAAAATGTTTAATAGTTTTTTGGGCCAAAATTTATATGTATTTCAACAAGGATAAGACAATAGTTTATAAAAAAATACAAAATAAATGATCAAACTTGTTTATTTAAGAATATATACGGAAATATTGACTAGCAGAAAATTTCCTGAATACGTCTTGTGTGATAGCAACAAATTATTTATGGAATGCAAAATATGACTGGCGCTGGCGCTTAAATACCATAAAATGTACATTGGAATTTCTTCAAAATTTGACCACATACAATAATTTTTCAATTAAATATTGTTATTATATGTAATTTGGAGGTTAAATAAATATAATATTGTACATATTATTCATTTTTTATTATAATAAATACCATATTTTGTTATATACATTATAGAGTGTACAGAATAAAAGTATTTCATTGTTTGTTAATATTATATACAATAATTGTTAACTATAACATATTGTAAACATTATGCAAATAATACAGTTTACAGAAATAAACATATACAAAATAAATAAAAATTATTATGTATAACACGGACATGGCATCTACATTTTTTTGTTTTCATTTTTCTTCACTAAATTTTCATAAAAAGTTAATGTGTTATACATCAGCAGATTCAGTGTGAAGCACTGAGTAAAATTATACTAAATACTTGTACTAAAATATTAAAGTAACACTAACATTATCCATCTAGTCTTATTAAAGGTTATTTATCATTATTTTGTTGTTTGATGTCATCTGTTTGTGTTTTGTCTTCTATGATTCGTCCCACATTCTTCGTCTACATAAAAACAACCCCCGGAGTTTAGTTCTGCGATATTTCATCCCTTAAACAACAATATTCTTCGCTAGACAACTCCAAACATTTGTAATGTTTGCATTTAATAGGTTCTTGTAATCATCTCATTTGGAATTCTGTAGAAAAACTTATACAATGATAATAATAATGCTGTGTATTGATTATTATATACAAATATACATACCGTAATATAATACATGTAATATTGTTATGTCCATTTGGTTTAAGAGGCATTGAAAGCTGTAGCATCTTTACAAAAATCTATAAAATAACCAATAGTGTTGTTATTAAATTTGTAAAAATTATTGCCTGAAGCTCTATGTAAGAGCTAATAAACCTTGTTGTCTCTAAACCTGTTTCGCAAACCGGTTTTTCTAACTAGTTTCCGTTCAAACCGGTTTTTGTACTGGTTTTTATGAACAGTTTCTTCCCAAACCGGTTTTTCAAGTTCAATACTCGCTCAAAATCTGGTTTATTTTACTGAAAAACTGGTTTCATGCCCTGAAATACAATTTATTTACATATCCATTGTTTAAACAAATGTTTACTAACCAAATATCACCTTGTAACAAAATAAAAACTGAATAAATTACTTTTGTTTTCAGTTCCAATTATGTACATTTGTTTATCCATTATTGTTGTCATCTGCCATTTGAGGTTATAAAAATTGTTATTAACAATTAATAAAATATTAGTTGTTATTAATTTCTGGTGCATAAAATTGACGAATATATTCAAAAAAATAAGTAAACAAATTAAATTTCATAAATTTGTTCATAAAAAAAACAATTTGACTTACTGCGCATGATCAGAATTATTGATTTTTCGATCGATCAATCTCACACATTCCAAACCATACCTGTCGGTGCAAAGTTTTTGCCATGTATTATTTATATGAGTATTTGGGGGCATTTAAAAAAACAGGCCCCCTAAAGAAGGCGTCTGCACTGGAATAACTAAAGAATTTCAAGGTTGTGTGGGTGGATTTTACATATGGTGCCATCTGCCATAAAAAAATTAAACTAGGAAAACAAGTGTTACATTTTATTTGTATTTAAACCATTTTAAATAGTTTTCTTATTATGGCTTAAACTATTCGTACAATAATTCTGATAATTGGTATACTTGTAGTAAAAAGTACGTAGAATTTAGTGGTAAAGTTGACAGGTTTGTATCTCTACCTAGTTTTGGGCAGCATACATGTACCCATTTAAGGGTTTAAGATAGGGGTTTAATTTTATTAAAAATCGATTTCTCGTGTCAAAATACATATGTATACCAATTTTTGATAATTTTCACTAAAGGATATACCAAATATTTGAACTTGTATTTGCCCTAAATTTCAGGAATCTTGCCGGCGTCTGACGCGTAGCTTGCGCACTGAAAATTCAAAGATTTGCGGTAAAATTCAAAGTGTGTTTATTTGGAATTCCTTTTAAAAAAAAAATTTGAAATTCGGTATATTTATGTAAGGATATACGTAGAATCTGACGGTTGCATAATTGGAAAAAAATCATTTCCGGCTAAATGGTTTACTTGAGGACAAAATTTATTTGAAAGAAGTTTCTCAAAATTATATTCTAGGTGGGGTTAGTTTGAAACTTTTTTGAGTAATTTTAATTTAAAAGAAAATTTTTGGAAAAAAACTTTTTTGTTTATTATTATTAATAAACCAAATTTTAAGTACATATATAACTCAAGCCGTAGATTCCAAAAATCGATAAGCCAATTTTCTAACACCACCCATTTTTGGGTAAAGGGCAGACACTTAAAAAATTAATAGACCTACGAAGTCGACCTATCGATTTTTGGAATCTACGGGTCAAGTTGCATATAAACCCAAAATTTGGTTGTGAAATTTTTAGAAGTACAGCCCTGGCGAATTTTTAAATGTAATTGCATAATTGGAAAAAAATCATTTCCGACTAAACGGTTTACTTGAGGACAAAATTTATTTAAAAAAAGTTTCTCAATATTAAATTCTAGGTGGAGTTAGTTTGAAACTTTTTTTAAAATTCTCACATTTTTGAAAACAGGATATTTGAGTAATGGGGTATTCCACCATAACAACAAAATTAAGAAAATTTCAATTTAACATAAAGTATGGCTCAATAAATAATAGTTAAAACAATGAAAACATTTTTTAAATAATTACTTTACGAGATATTTCACATTTGCTAAAAGGGAAAATTGACGTCATACAATTGTTATCCTTCTCTTGCAGCGTACTCAGAGCAGTGTGTGTGAGATAGACAAGTATAGAGGAAATGTGACGTTACACAGATTTCTCGAAAATAAAATACTCTGAAACTAGGAACAATTAAGATTTTTTAATACCATGAATTGCTTCAAAACTGAATGAAGTTTTATTTAAAATAATAAAAAAAATTGAGTGGAATACCCCATTTTAATTTAAAAGAAAATTTTTGAAAAAAAACTTTTTTGTTTATCATTATTAATTAACCAAATTTTGGATACATATATAACTCGAGCCGTAGATTCCAAAAATCGGTAAGCCAATTTTCTAACACTACCCATTTTTGGGTAAAGAGCAGTCACCCCAAAAATTAATAGACCTACGAAGTCGACCTATCGATTTTTGGAATCTACGGATCGAGTTGTATATAAACCCAAAATTTGGTTGTGAAATTTTTATAAGTACAGCCCTGGCGAATTTTTAAATGTAATTGCATATTTGGAATAAAAATCATTTCCGGCTAAACGGTTTACTTGAGGACAAAATTTATTTAAAAAAAGTTTCTCAAAATTAAATTCTAGGTGTGGTTAGTTTGAAACTTTTTTTAAAATTCTTATATTTTTGAAAATAGGATCTTTGAGTAATTTTAAATTAAAAGAAAATTTTTGAAAAAAAACTTTTTTGTTTATTATTATTAATTAACCAAATTTTGGGTACATATATAACTCGAGCCGTAGATTCCAAAAATCGATAAGCCAATTTTCTAACACTACCCATTTCTGGGTAAACGGCAGTCACCCCAAAAATTGGTAAACCTACGAAGTCGATTCATCGATTTTTTGAATCTACGGGTCGAATTGCATATAAACCCAAAATTTGGTTGTCACATTTTTATAAGTACAGCCCTGGCGAATTTTTAAATGTAATTACATAATTGGAATAAAAATCATTTCCGGCTAAACGGTACACTTAAGGACAAAATTTATTTGAAAAAAGTTTCTCCAAATTAAATTCTAGGTGGGGTTAGTTTGAAACTTTTTTTAAAATTCTTATATTTTTGAAAACAGGATCTTTGAGTATTTTTAATTAAAAGAAAATTTTTGGAAAAAAACTTTTTTGTTTATTATTATTAATTAACCAAATTTTGAGTACATATATAACTCGAGCCGTAGATTCCAAAAATTGATAAGCCAATTTTCTAACACTACCGATTTCTGGGTAAACGGCAGTCACCTCAAAAATTGGTAAACCTACGAAGTCGACTCATCGATTTTTGGAATCTACGGGTCGAGTTGCATATAAACCCAAAATTTGGTTGTCGCATTTTTATAAGTACAGCCCTGGCGAATTTTTAAATGTAATTGCATATTTGGAATAAAAATCATTTCCGGCTAAACGGTTTACTTGAGGACAAAATTTATTTAAAAAAAGTTTCTCAAAATTAAATTCTAGGTGGGGTTAGTTTGAAACTTTTTTTAAAATTCTTACATTTTTGAAAACAGGATCTTTGATAAATTTTAAATTAAAAGAAAATTTTTGGAAAAAAACTTTTTTGTTTATTATTATTAATTAACCAAATTTTGGGTACATATATAACTCGAGCCGTAGATTCCAAAAATTGATAAGCCAATTTTCTAACACTACCCATTTCTGGGTAAACGGCAGTCACCCCAAAAATTGGTAAACCTACGAAGTCGACTCATCGATTTTTGGAATCTACGGGTCGAGTTGCATATAAACCCAAAATTTGGTTGTCACATTTTTATAAGTACAGCCCTGGCGAATTTTTAAATGTAATTACATAATTGGAATAAAAATCATTTCCGGCTAAACGGTACACTTAAGGACAAAATTTATTTGAAAAAAGTTTCTCCAAATTAAATTCTAGGTGGGGTTAGTTTGAAACTTTTTTTAAAATTCTTACATTTTTGAAAATAGGATCTTTGAGTAATTTTAAATTAAAAGAAAATTTTTGAAAAAAAACTTTTTTGTTTATTATTATTAATTAACCAAATTTTGGGTACATATATAACTCGAGCCGTAGATTCCAAAAATCGATAAGCCAATTTTCTAACACTACCCGTTTCTGGGTAAACGGCAGTCACCCCAAAAATTGGTAAACCTACGAAGTCGATTCATCGATTTTTTGAATCTACAGGTCGAATTGCATATAAACCCAAAATTTGGTTGTCACATTTTTATAAGTACAGCCCTGGCGAATTTTTAAATGTAATTACATAATTGGAATAAAAATCATTTCCGGCTAAACGGTACACTTAAGGACAAAATTTATTTGAAAAAAGTTTCTCCAAATTAAATTCTAGGTGGGGTTAGTTTGAAACTTTTTTTAAAATTCTTATATTTTTGAAAATAGGATCTTTGAGTAATTTTAAATTAAAAGAAAATTTTTGAAAAAAAACTTTTTTGTTTATTATTATTAATTAACCAAATTTTGGGTACATATATAACTCGAGCCGTAGATTCCAAAAATTGATAAGCCAATTTTCTAACACTACCCATTTCTGGGTAAACGGCAGTCACCCCAAAAATTGGTAAACCTACGAAGTCGACTCATCGATTTTTGGAATCTACGGGCCGAGTTGCATATAAACCCAAAATTTGGTTGTCACATTTTTATAAGTACAGCCCTGGCGAATTTTTAAATGTAATTGCATATTTGGAATAAAAATCATTTCCGGCTAAACGGTACACTTGAGGACAAAATTTATTTAAAAAAAGTTTCTCAAAATTAAATTCTAGGTGGGGTTAGTTTGAAACTTTTTTTAAAATTCTTACATTTTTGAAAACAGGATCTTTGAGTAATTTTTAATTAAAAGAAAATTTTTGGAAAAAAACTTTTTTGTTTATTATTATTAATTAACCAAATTTTGGGTACATATATAACTCGAGCCGTAGATTCCAAAAATTGATAAGCCAATTTTCTAACACTACCCATTTCTGGGTAAACGGCAGTCACCCCAAAAATTGGTAAACCTACGAAGTCGACTCATCGATTTTTGGAATCTACGGGTCAAGTTGCATATAAACCCAAAATTTGGTTGTGAAATTTTTAGAAGTACAGCCCTGGCGAATTTTTAAATGTAATTACATAATTGGAATAAAAATCATTTCCGGCTAAACGGTACACTTAAGGACAAAATTTATTTGAAAAAAGTTTCTCAAAATTAAATTCTAGGTGGGGTTAGTTTGAAACTTTTTTTAAAATTCTTACATTTTTGAAAACAGGATCTTTGAACAATTTTAAATTAAAAGAAAATTTTTGGAAAAAAACTTTTTTGTTTATTATTATTAATTAACCAAATTTTGGGTACATATATAACTCGAGCCGTAGATTCCAAAAATTGATAAGCCAATTTTCTAACACTACCGATTTCTGGGTAAACGGCAGTCACCCCAAAAATTGGTAAACCTACGAAGTCGACTCATCGATTTTTGGAATCTACGGGTCGAGTTGCATATAAACCCAAAATTTGGTTGTCACATTTTTATAAGTACAGCCCTGGCGAATTTTTAAATGTAATTGCATATTTGGAATAAAAATCATTTCCGGCTAAACGGTTTAATTGAGGACAAAATTTATTTGAAAAAAGTTTCTCAAAAGTAAATTCTAGGTGGGGTTAGTTTAAAATTTTTTTAAAATTCACACATTTTTGAAAACAGGATCTTGGACTCATTTTAATTTGATTTACTGCGCATGATCAATATTATTGATTTTTCGATCGAGCGATCTTACACATTCCAATCCATGCCTGTCGGTACAAAGTTTTTGCCATGTATTATTTATATGAGTGTTTGGGGGCATTTAAAGAAACAGGCCCCCTAAAGAAGGCGTCTGCACTGGGAAAACTAAAGAATTTCAAGGTTGTGTGGGTGGATTTTACATATGGTGCCACCTGTCATAAAAAATTTAATCTAGGAAAACAAGTGTCATATTTTATTTGTATTTAAACCATTTTAAATATTATTCTTATTATGGCTTAAACCATTCGTACAATAATTCTGAAAATTGGTATACTTATATTAAAAAATACGTAGATTTTAGTGATAAAGTCGACAGGTTTGTATCTCTACCCAGTTTTGGGCAGCATATATGTACCCATTTAAGGGTTTCAGATATGGTTTCAATTTTATCAAAAATCGATTGAACTTGTATTTGTCCTAAATTTCAGGAATTTTGTCGGCGTCCGACGCTTAGCTTGCGCACTAAAAATTCAAAGATTTGCGGTAAAGTTCAAAGTGTGTTTATTTTGAATTCCTTGAACAAAAAAATTTGAAAATTGGTACACTTATGTAAGAATTTACGTAGAATCTGATGGTGAAGTCTAAAATTGTTTATCTTTACCCAGTTTTGGGTGATGAATATTTACTTATTTAAGGGTTGAGAATACGACTTTAATTTTACGAAAAATCGATTCTTTGGGTCATAATACATATGTTTACTAATTTTTGTTAAAATATTGCAACAGGTAATTCAGTAATATCAAAACAAAATTTTCAGACGTCATTGACCCTAAAGGTGTGTGATTCAGAACCTTATATTACTGTAATACAATAATTCTGAAAATTGGTATACATGTATAAAAAAATATGTAGATTCGAATGGTGAAGTCGACAGGTTTGTATCTCTACCTAGTTTTGGGTAGCGTATATCTGCCCATATAAGGGTTAAAGATAGGGGTTTAATTTTATCAAAAATCGATTCCTCGGGTCAAAATATATAAGTATACCAATTTTTGTTAATTTTCTGCAAAGGATATACTAAATATTTGAACTTGTATTTGCCCTAAATTTCAGGAATCTTGTCGGCGTCCGACGCGTATCTTGCGCACTAAAAATTCAAAGATTTGCGGTAAAATTCAAAGTGTGTTTATTTGGAATTCCTTCAACAAAAAAATTTGAAAATTGGTACACTTATGTAAGAACATACATAGAATCTGAAAGTGAAGTCGAAAATTGTTTACCTTTACCCAGTTTTGGGTGGTGATTATCTACCCATTTAAGGGTTGAGGGTACGACTTTAATTTTACGATAAATCGATTCTTTGGGTCATGATACATATGTTTATTAATTTTTGTTAAAATATTACAACAGGTAATTTAGTAATATCAATACAGAATTGTCAGAGGTCATTGACCCTAATGGTGTGTGATTCAGAACCTTATATTACTGTAATACAATAATTCTGAAAATTGGTATACATGCATAAAAAAATATGTAGATTCGAATGGTGAAGCCGGCGTGTATGTATTTCTACCCACTTTTGGGTAGCATATATATACCCATTTAAGGGTTGAAGATAGAGGTTTAATTTTATTAAAAATTGATTCCTTGGGTCAAAATTCATATATACAATGATTTTTATCAAATTCTTTTGAGTGGTCCAATTTTAATTGTAGCATTTATCAACAGTAGTATTTGCATAACATCGCTACTCAAAAAAGGTTTTACTAATTGATTTATGGTACTTAGACCAATTAAGCAAAAATTTTGAAAACTGGGTTGTTTATATAAGAAAGTTCGTAGAATCTAATGATAATACAGAAAAATATCCAGCTCTACCCATTTTCGGGTGGTAAATATGCACCCATTTTTGGGTAAGGGATATGGGTTTAATTTTAACAAAAATCGATTCCTCGGTCCAAAATACATATATGTACCAATTTTCATTTGAATATTCTTAAAAACATAAAAGTTATTCGTTTTCATTCTATTGTTCAAAAATACGGGTTTCAAAAATCATTTTTTACTGGGCTTAAACAACTAGTACAATAATTCTGAAAACTGGGGTACTTGTATTAAAAAATACGTAGAATTTAATGATCAAATCGACAGTTTTGTTTCTTCACCCAGTTTTGGGTAGCTTGTATCTACCCATTTAAGGGTTGAAGATAGGGGTTTAATTTTATAAAAAATCGATTCCTTGGGTCAAAATACATAAGTATACCAATTTTTGTTACTTTTCTGCTAAGGATATACTAAATATTTGAACTTGTATTTGCCCTAAATTTCAGGAATCTTGTCGGCGTCTGACGCGTAGCTTGCACACTGAAAATTCAAAGATTTGCGGTAAAATTCAAAGTGTGTTTATTTGGAATTCCTTGAACAAAAAAATTTGAAAATTGGTGCACTTATGTAACAATATACGTAGAATCTGATGGTGAAGTCGAAAACTGTTTATCTTTACCCAGTTTTGGGTGGTAAATATCTAATATTTAAGGGTTGAGAGTACGACTTTAATTTTACGAAAAATCGATTCTTTGGATTATAATACATATGTTTACTAATTTTTGTTAAAATATTGCAACAGGTAATTTAGTAATATCAAAACAAAATTTTCAGAGGTCATTGACCCTAAAGGTGTGTAATTCAGAACCTTATATTACTGTAGTATAATAATTTTGAAAATTGGTATACATATATAAAAAAATATGTATATTCGAATGGTGTAGTCGACAGGTTTGTATCTCTACCCAGTTTTGGGTACTATATACCTAACCATTTAAGGGTTGAAGATAGGGGTTTAATTTTATCAAAAATGAATTCCATGATTCAAAATATATATGCATTGTAATTTTTATCAAAATATTTTGAATGGTCCAGTTTTAATTGTAACATTTATCAACAATGGTGTCTGAATCGCTACTCAAGAACGGTTTCAATAAATTATTCATGGTACTTAGACCAATTAAGCAATTGAAGACTGGGTTATTTATATAAGAAAGTACGTAGATTCTAATGGCATTATAGAAACAATTTCATCTCCACCCATTTTCGGGTCGTGAATTTATACTCATTTTTGGGTAACAAATATGGATTTAATTTTATCAAAAATCGATTCCTCGGGTAAAAATACGTATGTATACCAATTTTCATTTAAATATTCCTCAGGATACAAAAGTTATTCAAATTTTCATGCACATGCGATGTGTAGCTAAAGTTAAAAAAAATATATATATCAATACACAAATACAGTATTATGTAACTTTTAATTGTGAGTAAATATCTTTAAATAAACTTTTTTTAAAAATGAGAAATAAAGCCGTTATTTAATAATTTATGAATCAATAATTCCAATAAAATATTGGTATAGCCACCTATTGACAAGAATTATAAACACTGGCTGGACTTAGTGAATTTTATCTTATTCATTTTCAGAAATTATTATCTCAAAACTGGGGCGTTAAATAGAAAAAAGTTTCAAATAAAATTTGCTTAAAATATTCTATTTTAATTATTTATATAACAATCTTAATTATATAGTTTGTATTTTTAGAGATATAAATGTGTAAATAAATAGAAGATTAAAAAAATAAAATAAATTATAAGTTAAAATATATTTAGAATTAAATAATAAATAGAGTTTGTTACAAAAATTATTTTGTAAACAATTTTGTTTCCGAGAAATAAATTGAAGTTTATTTTTATTCATTATCTCTGGAATTAAAACGAATATTAAAAAAATTTTCAACCAAACTGCCTTTTATTTTTAATTACAAATATTTTTTCTTATGACAAACTTGGGCGAAATGTTATTAGTTTAGCCAAAAAATGGATTTTTTCAAATTCATTAATACCAAAACAATACTGCTACTGTACTCTATGATGAAACTTATGAACTATATTCTTTTGTTGTCCTGTAAAAAAGTACGTTAAACTTCTCATTTTAAATAAATTAATAATTAAAATATAGTTTAATACACGATTTTATGTTTATTATAATTAAAATATGCTTTTCTTTGTCAATTTTATTTGACGTTTGTTATATCTGCAGCAAGATGTCTCCACGTGTATTACAGCAAATATGACCTTCATAAAATCCAGGACTGTAATTAAAAATTATTGGTTATAGAAAATGTTTAATAGTTTTTTGGGCCAAAATTTATATGTATTTCAACAAGGATAAGACAATAGTTTATAAAAAATACAAAATAAATGATCAAACTTGTTTATTTAAGAATATATACGGAAATATTGACTAGCAGAAAATTTCCTGAATACGTCTTGTGTGATAGCAACAAATTATTTATGGAATGCAAAATATGACTGGCGCTGGCGCTTAAATACCATAAAATGTACATTGGAATTTCTTCAAAATTTGACCACATACAATAATTTTTCAATTAAATATTGTTATTATATGTAATTTGGAGGTTAAATAAATATAATATTGTACATATTATTCATTTTTTATTATAATAAATACCATATTTTGTTATATACATTATAGAGTGTACAGAATAAAAGTATTTCATTGTTTGTTAATATTATATACAATAATTGTTAACTATAACATATTGTAAACATTATGCAAATAATACAGTTTACATAAATAAACATATACAAAATAAATAAAAATTATTATGTATAACACGGACATGGCATCTACATTTTTTTGTTTTCATTTTTCTTCACTAAATTTTCATAAAAAGTTAATGTGTTATACATCAGCAGATTCAGTGTGAAGCACTGAGTAAAATTATACTAAATACTTGTACTAAAATATTAAAGTAACACTAACATTATCCATCTAGTCTTATTAAAGGTTATTTATCATTATTTTGTTGTTTGATGTCATCTGTTTGTGTTTTGTCTTCTATGATTCGTCCCACATTCTTCGTCTACATAAAAACAACCCCCGGAGTTTAGTTCTGCGATATTTCATCCCTTAAACAACAATATTCTTCGCTAGACAACTCCAAACATTTGTAATGTTTGCATTTAATAGGTTCTTGTAATCATCTCATTTGGAATTCTGTAGAAAAACTTATACAATGATAATAATAATGCTGTGTATTGATTATTATATACAAATATACATACCGTAATATAATACATGTAATATTGTTATGTCCATTTGGTTTAAGAGGCATTGAAAGCTGTAGCATCTTTACAAAAATCTATAAAATAACCAATAGTGTTGTTATTAAATTTGTAAAAATTATTGCCTGAAGCTCTATGTAAGAGCTAATAAACCTTGTTGTCTCTAAACCTGTTTCGCAAACCGGTTTTTCTAACTAGTTTCCGTTCAAACCGGTTTTTGTACTGGTTTTTATGAACAGTTTCTTCCCAAACCGGTTTTTCAAGTTCAATACTCGCTCAAAATTTGGTTTATTTTACTGAAAAACTGGTTTCATGCCCTGAAATACAATTTATTTACATATCCATTGTTTAAACAAATGTTTACTAACCAAATATCACCTTGTAACAAAATAAAAACTGAATAAATTACTTTTGTTTTCAGTTCCAATTATGTACATTTGTTTATCCATTATTGTTGTCATCTGCCATTTGAGGTTATAAAAATTGTTATTAACAATTAATAAAATATTAGTTGTTATTAATTTCTGGTGCATGAAATTGACGAATATATTCAAAAAAATAAGTAAACAAATTAAATTTCATAAATTTGTTCATAAAAAAAACAATTTGACTTACTGCGCATGATCAGAATTATTGATTTTTCGATCGATCAATCTCACACATTCCAAACCATACCTGTCGGTGCAAAGTTTTTGCCATGTATTATTTATATGAGTATTTGGGGGCATTTAAAAAAACAGGCCCCCTAAAGAAGGCGTCTGCACTGGAAAAACTAAAGAATTTCAAGGTTGTGTGGGTGGATTTTACATATGGTGCCACCTGTCATAAAAAATTTAATCTAGGAAAACAAGTGTCATATTTTATTTGTATTTAAACCATTTTAAATATTATTCTTATTATGGCTTAAACCATTCGTACAATAATACTGAGAATTGGAATACTTGTATTAAAGAATACGTAGAATTTAGCGGTATAGTAGACAGGTTTGTATCTCCACCCAGTTTTGGGTAGCATATATCTACACATTTAAGGGTTTGAGATATGGTTTCAATTTTATCAAAAATCGATTTCTTGGGTCAAGATACATAAGTATACCAATTTTTGTTAATTTTCTGCAAAGGATATACCAAATATATGAACTTGTATTTGCCCTAAATTTCAGGAATCTTGTCGGCGTCCGACGCGTAGCTTTCGCATTGAAAATTCAAAGATTTGCGGTAAAATTCAAAGTGTGTTTATTTGAAATTCCTTCAACAAAATAATTTGAAAATTGGTACACTTATGTAAGAATATACGTAGAATCTGATGGTGAAGTCGAAAATTATTTATCTCTACCCAATTTTGGGTGGTAAGTGTCTACCTATTTAAGGGTTAAAGATAAAGGTTTAGTTTGTGATTAAGTACTAAACTTTCAAACCGGTTTTTAGACGAGACTATTTAAGTTAACCGGTTCTCGTAATGTAATAAACCGGTTTCCGAGGAAGTATCGAAATTAAAACCGGTCTGACACCAAATACTAAATTTAAACCGGTTTCCAGAGCAAGTACTAGACCTGAAAAACTGGTTTTTAGATGAAAACCAGTTAAAATAATGAGTTCTCATAACACTACAGAAGATCTGGCGAAGACAATACTTTACTAGTGCTTGTTTTGCACTTTAATTATTACAAATTTAATAACAAACTTTTGGTTCATTTTATTGATTTTTGCAAAGATGCTACAGCTATCAATGCTTCTTAAACCAAATGGACATAGCAATATTTCATGTATTATATTACGGTATATATATATTTGTATATAATAATCAATAAATAACATTATTATTAACATTGTATGTTTTTTTACAGAATTCCAAATGAGATGATTACAAGATCCTATTAAATGCAAACATTACAAATGTTTGGAGTTGTCTAGCAAAGAATATTGTTGTTTAAGGGATGAAATATCGCAAGACTAAATTCCAAGGGTTGTTTTTATGTAGACGAAGAATGTGGGACGAATCAAAGAAGACAAAACACAAACAGATGACATCAAACAACAAAATAATGATAAATAACCTTTATTAAGGACTAGATGAATAATGTTAGTGTTACATTAATATTTTAGTACAAGTATTTAGTATCATTTTACTCAGTGCTTCACGCTGAATCTGCTGATGTATAATTTATTAACTTTTAATGAGAATTTTGTATTGAAAATTGCAACTAAAAAAAGTCCAAGTATGTCAGATGAAATGTATAAGATATTAGCGATATATTATAGTTACAATTTATGAATTTTATATTTTTATACTCAGAATTTTGTGCTGAATCTTCTGATGTATAACAAATTAACTTTTTGTGAAAATTTAGTGAAGAAAAATGAAAACAAAAAAATGTAGATGCCATGTCAGTGTTATACATAATAATTTCTATTTATTTTGTATTATATGTTTATTTCTGTAAACTGTATTATTAGCATAATGTTTACAATATGTTATAGTTAACAATTATTGTATATAATATTAATAAACAATGAAATACTTTTATTCTGTACACTATAATGTATATAACAAAATATGGTATTTATTATAATAAACAATGAATAATATGTACAATATTATATTTATTTAACCTCCAAATTACATATTATAAGAATATTTAAATGAAAAATTATTGTATGTGGTCAAATTTTGAAGAAATTCCAATGTACATTTTATGGTATTTAAGCGCCAGCGCCAGTCATATTTTGCATTCCATAAATAATTTGTTGCTCTCACACAAGACGTATTCAGGAAATTTTCTGCTAGTCAATATTTCAGTATATATTCTTAAATAACCAAGTTTGATCATTTATTTTGTATTTTTTATAAACTATTGTCTTATACTTGTTGAAATACATATATATTTTTCCCAAAAAACTGTTAAACATGTTTTGTAGACAATAATTTTTAATTACAGTCCTGGATTTTATGAAGGTCAGATTTGCTGTAATACACGTGGAGACATCTTGCAGCAGATATAACAAACGTCAAATAAAATTGACAAAGAAAAGCATATTTTCCGCTTAGATTATATACACACGAGCTTGATTGGTTAATTGATTTGTCGATATTATTGATTTTCTCCTATTTACACGATACATCAACGTATTTTCTTACAATGCAACACAAAAGTATAGTTCATAAGTTTCATCATAGAGTACAGCAGCAGTATTGTTTTGGTAATAATAATTTTCAGAAAATCCATTTTTTGACTAAACTAATAACATTTCGCCCAAGTTTGTCTTAAGAAAAAATAGCTGTAATTAAAAATAAAAGGCAGTTTGGTTGAAACTTTTTTTTATATTCGTTTTAATTTCAGGGAATTAAAGTAATACAACATTCTGAATGCTACACCTTTAGGGTCAATGACCTCTGAAAATTTAGTTTTGTTATTACTAAATTACCTGTTGTAATATTTTAACAATATTTTCGTGGACATGTGTATTATGACACAAAGAATCGATTTTTCGTAAAATTACATTCACACCCTCAACCCTTAAATAGGTAGATACTTACCACCCAAAATTGGGTAAAGTTAAACAATTTTCGACTTCACCATCAGATTCTACGTATATCCTTACATAAATATACCGAATTTCAATTTTTTTTATTAAAGGAATTCCAAATAAACACACTTTGAATTTTACCGCAAATCTTTGAATTTTCAGTGCGCAAGCTACGCGTCGGACGCCGACAAGATTCCTGAAATTAGGGCAAATACAAGTTCAAATAGTTAGTATATCTTTTGCAGAAAATTAACAAAAATTGGTATACATATGTATTTTGACCCAAGGAATCGATTTTTGATAAAATTATACTCCTATCTTCAACTCTTAAATGGGTAGACACACGCTACCCAAAACTGGGTGTAGAGACAAACCTGTCGACCTGGTCATTCAATTCTACGTATTTTTTTATACATGTTTACCAATTTTCAGAATTATTGTACTACAGTAATATAAGGTTCTGAATCACACACCTTTAAGGTCAATGACCTCTGAAAATTTTGTTTTGATATTACTAAATTACCTGTTACAATATTTTAACAAAAATTAGTAACCATATGTTTTAAGACGCAAAGAATCGATTTTTTGTAAAATTGAAGTCGTACCCTCAACCCTTAAATAAGTAGATATTCACCACCCAAAACTGGGTAAAGATAAACAATTTTCGACTGCACCATCAGATTCTACGTATATCCTTACATAAATATACCGAATTTCAATTTTTTTTATTAAAGGAATTCCAAATAAACACACTTTGAATTTTACCGCAAATTTTTGAATTTTTAGTGTGCAAGGTACGCGTCAGACGCCGGCAAGATTCCTGAAATTTAGGGCAAATACAAGTTCAAATATCTAGTATATTATTTGCAGAAAATTAACAAAAATTGGTACACATATGTATTTTGACCCGAGGAATCGATTTTTGATAAAATTAAACCCCTATCTTTAACCTTTAAATGGGTAGATACACGCTACCCAAAACTGGGTGGAGAGACAAACCTCTCGACTTGATCATTAAATTCTACGTATTTTTAAATACAAATACACCAATTTTCAGGATTATTGTACCAGTTGTTTAAGCACAGTAAAAAATGATTTTTAAAACCCTTCTTTTTCTAACAATAGCATGAAAACGAATAACTTTTGTGTTCTTAAGAATATTCAAATGAAAATTGGTACACCTATGTATTTTGAACCGAGAAATCGATTTTTGTTAAAATTAAACCCATATCTTTTACCCAAAAATGTGTGTGTATGTACCACCCGAAAATGGGTGGAGCTGGATTTTTTTCTGTTACACCATTAGATTCTACAAACTTTCTTATATAAATAACCCAGTTTTCAAAATTTTTGCTTTATTGGTCTAAGTACCATAAATCAATTAGTAAAACCATTTTTGAGTAGCGATATTATGTAAATACTACTGTTGATAAATGCTACAATTAAAACTGGACCACTCAAGAGAATTTGATAAAAATCACTGTACATATGAATTTTGATCTTAGGAATCGATTTTTAATAAAATTAAACCTCTATCTTCAACCCTTAAATGGGTAGATATATGCTACCCAAATCTGGGTAGAGATACATACACGTCGGCTTCACCATTAGAATCTACATATTTTCTGTACATGTATACCTATTTTCAGAATTATTGTACTATTGGTATAATTATAGTAATGAAACATTCTGAATCCTACACATTTAGGGTCAATGACCTCTGAAAACTTTGTTTTGATATTACTAAATTATCTCTTGTAATATTTTAACAAAAATTAGTAAATATGTGTATTATGCCTCAAAGAATCGTTTTTTATTAAAATTAAAGTCGTACCCTCAACCCTTAAATGGGTAGATATTCGCCACCCAAAACTGGGTACAGATAAACAATTTTCGACTTCACCATCAGATTCTACGTATATTCTTACATAAGTGTATCAATTTTCATATTTTTTTGTTGAATGAATTCCAAATAAACACACTTTGAATTTTACCGAAAATCTTTGAATTTTCAGTGCGCAAGCTACGCGTCGGACGCCGACAAGATTCCTGAAATTTAGGGCAAATACAAGTTCAAATATTTAGTATATCCTTTATCGAAAATTAACAAAAATTGGTGTACATATGTATTTTGACACGAAAAATCGATTTTTTATAAAATTAGACCCCTATTTTAAACCCTTAAATGGGTACATATATGCTGCCTAAAACTGGGTGGAGATACAAACCTGTCAACTTCATAGCTAAAATCTAAATTTTTTTAATGCAAGTATACCAATTTTCAGAATTATTGTACGAATGGTTTAAGCCATAATAAGAAAACTATTTAAAATGGTGAAAACCGTAATTTTTCTGGTCAATGATATTTAAAAATTTATTAATTAAATGGCCTTTTGTTGAAATATATTAATGAAATTTGATACACTTATGTATTTTAACCCATGGAATCGATTTTTATAAAATTAAAACCGTACCTCCCGCTAATTAATTGGTAGATTTTTGTTACCAAAAAATGGGTTAAGACACAAATTTGTCGATAGCGCCTTTGGATCCTATGTACTTCTGACGATCTTACGAATACAATATTTAATTGAAAAATTATTGTATGTAGCCAAATTTTAAAGAAATTCCAATGTACATTTTATGGTATTTAAGCGCCAGCGCCAGTCATATTTTGCATTCCGTAAATAATTTGTTGCTATCACACAAGACGTATTCAGGAAATTTTCTGCTAGTCAATATTTCCGTATATATTCTTAAATAAACAAGTTTGATCATTTATTTTGTATTTTTTATAAACTATTGTCTTATCCTTGTTGAAATAAATATAAATTTTGGCCCAAAAAACTGTTAAACATTTTCTATAACCAATAATTTTTAATTACAGTCCTGGATTTTATGAAGGTCAGATTTGCTGTAATACACGTGGAGACATCTTGCTGCAGATATAACAAACGTCAAATAAAATTGACAAAGAAAAGCATATTTTAATTATAATAAACATAAAATCGTGTATTAAACTATATTTTAATTATTAATTTATTTAAAATGAGAAGTTTAACAAGATTTCCATCTGTCATTTGATTAATAATCAAATGACATTTGTTTAAACAATTTTTCTTCCCGCTTAGATCCCACACACATTTTCGCCAAATTAATTGGATAATTGATTTGTAGATTGTATTGATTTTCTCCCATTTACACGATATATCAACGTATTTTCTTACAACACGACATTAAAATATAGTTCATAAGTTTCATCATAGAGTACAGCAGCAGTATTGTTTTGGTATTAATAATTTTGAGTAAATCCATTTTTTGGCTAAACTAATAACATTTCGCCCAAGTTTGTCATAAGAAAAAATATTTGAAAATAAAAATAAAAGGTAGTTTGGTTGATACTTTTTTTTTATATTTGTTTTAATTTCAGAGATAATGAATAAAAATAAAAATCAATTTATTTCTCAAAAAAATTTTCACAAAATAATTTTTGTAAAAAACTATTTATCATTTAAATCTAAATATATTTTATCTAATAATTTATTTTATTTACGTATAGTTCTTGAGAAAAGCGGTAAATTTAATATAAAAAAAAATATATTTTTTTTTTGTGTTCACCGTTTTTCCAAATTTTTACCGTTTGTCCAAAAGGGTGGAAATTTAGATCAAATATACTCCAAACCTTCCCTAATCCACCCCTGAAAACAGATTTAAAATATCTGTCCCCATTTTGAAATTATAACTTTTTAAAGACAGTGCCGTCATAAAATAAAATTAATTAACAAAAAATTACAACTTTTATTTTGACATGGGTGGATAAAAAAATATATAAATCAAAAACGGGGGCAGATATTTCATTCTGTTTTCAGCGGTAGATAAAGGAAGGATTGAAGTATATTTGAGCCAAATTTCAACCATTTTGCTTAAGAGATAAAAATTGGCAAAGCGGTAAATTTGATACAAAAAATTTTATAATTTTTTTTTTGTGTTTACCGCTTTGCCAAATTTTTATGGTTTATCCAACAAAGTTAAAATTTGGGTCAAATATGCCTTAAACCTTTCCTAATCTATTTCTGAAAACAGATTTAAAATATCTGTTTTCATTTAGAAATTATAACTTTTTAAATACAAAGCCGTTATAAAATAAAATTAACTAACAAAAAATTACAACTTTTATTTTGACATGGGTGGATAAAAAAATATATAAATCAAAAGCAAAAACTGATATTTCAATTCTGTTTTCAGCAATAGATAAGGGATGGACTGAGGTATATTTGGGCCAAATTTCAACCCTTTTGATTAAGCGATAAAAAATTGGCAAAGCGGTAAATTTGATACAAAAAATTTTATATATTTTTTTGTGTTTACCGCTTTGCCTAATTTTTACCGCTTGACCAACAGGATTGAAATTCGGGTCAAATATACTTCAAACCTTTCGTAATCTATTTCTGACAACAGATTTAAAATATCTGTTTTCATTTTGAAATTATAACTTATTAAAGACAAGGCCGTCATAAAATAAAATTAACTAACAAAGAATTACAAATTTTATTTTGACATGGGTGGATAAAAAAATATATAAATCGAAAACGAAGACAGATATTTAAATTTTGTTTTCAGTGGTAGATAAAGAAAGGATTGTAGTATATTGACCCAAATTTCAACTTTTTTGGTTAAGCGATAAAAAATTGGCAAAGCGGTAAATTTTATACAAAAAAAAATTAATTTATTTTGTGTTTACCGCTTTGCCAAATTTTTACCGCTTGACCAACAAAGTTAAAATTTGGGTCAAATATGCTTCAAACCTTTCCTAATCTATCTCTGAAAACAGATTTAAAATATCTGTTTTTATTTTGAAATTATAACTTTTTAAAGACAGAGCTGTCATAAAATAAAATTAACTAACAAAAAATTACAACTTTTATTTTGACACGGGTGAATAAAAAAATATATAAATCAAAAATAGGGGCTGATATTTTAATTCTGTTTTCAGTGGTAAATAAGGGAAGGATTAAAGTATATTTGATCCAAATTTAAGGTCTTTTTGTTTAGCGATAAAAAATTGGCAACGCGGTAAATTTGATACAAAATTTTTTATAATTTTGTTTGTGTTTACCGCTTTGCCAAATTTTTACCGCTTGACCAACAAAGTTAAAATTTAGGTCAAATATACTTCAAACCTTTTGTAATCTATCTCTGGAAACAGATTTAAAATATCTGTTTTCATTTTGAAATTATAACTCTTTAAAGACAGGGCCGTCATAAAATAAAATTAACTAACAAAAAATTACAACTTTTATTTTGACATGGGTGGATAAAAAAATATATAAATCAAAAACAGGGGCAGATATTTCAATTCTGTTTTCAGCAGTAGATAAGGGAAGGATTGAAGTATATTTGAGCCTAATTTAAGCTCTTTTGGTTAAGCGATAAAAAATTGGCAAAGCGGTAAATTTGAGACAAAAAAATTTATATTTTTTATTGTGTTTACCGCTTTGCCAAATTTTTACTGCTTGTCCAACAGGGTTCAAATTTGGGTCAAATATGCTTCAAGCCTTCCCTAATTTACCTCTGAAATAAGATTTAAAATAGCTGTCCCCATTTTGAAATTATAACTTTTTGAAGACAGGGACGCCATAAAATAAAATTAATAACTAACAAACTTTTATTTTGACTGGGGTGGATAAAAAAATATGCAAATCAAAAACGGGAGCAGATATTTTAAATCTGTTTTCAGTGGTAGATAAGGGAAGGTTTGATGTATATTTGACCCAAATTTTAACTTTTTTGGTCAAGCAGTAAAAATTTGGCAAAGCGGTATATTTAATACAAAAAAATTTATAATTTTGTTTTTATGTTCACCGCTTTGCGAAATTTTTACCGCTTGTCCAAAAGGGTTGAAATTTGGGTCAAATATACTTCAAACCTTCCCTAATCTATCCCTGAAAACAGATTTAAAATAAAATTTGACTTTTTTGATATTCTACGTATATGTGTGTATAAAGTCTGTAAGATATTTGTAAAGAAATGAATATTAATAATTAATTACAAAATATCCGCATGTATTTTTATTCTTTTTAATTTAATACATGATTTTTAAAGATGTTAGAGTATTATACTATTCCTGGGGCATAAGTTATATTTTAAAAAAATATATTTTTTTAACATTTATTGTGTCCTACAAAGTATTTTATTTTATATTTTTATATTTATTGAATAAAAATACGGTAATTAACTTCAATCAACAAGCTTGGTAACGGAACGAAACCTGTCCGTTCCATTAAAACTATAGGCAAGCTAGCAGCGAGCGACCTGTTTCTGACTCATTTCCTTCCCAGCCTTCGTCCGCATCGCACGCTCTGTGTATGAGGTGTGCATGGTATTCCGACCCAGATCCACCTACGAGGGATGGAATCCAACCCCTACAGCTGAGCCCAGCAGTAGAGCACCAGGTATTCCTTGAGTAGAAGCAGTATTTCTCCCCAGCACGTGGAAAACGTTATCGTTTAAATTGTAGTACAGGAAGCCCGCTCATATTCGCCACAATAAACTCTGCGAAAGTGTATACCTGCTACAAATAGGCTCGCCCTTAAAGCGAAAGTCTGTAGCTGTAAATATATACTAGTAGCTTTGTGGTTTGGGGCGAAAAATACTTGTAGTTGATATTGCAACTAAAGTATAACTATTATTATTATTATTACTATATTATTATTATTATTGAGCGAAGCCCAACTGCAGTTCTTATATAAAAACCCTGGCCAGGTGGCTGCAGTTGGGTGGATCCGGGGGCGGCGATAACGCAGAGTACACGTGTACGTAAGCGAGAGAATGTAAATCTGCCTAAGCAGGGGGTACTTGGTGCGCGACCATCGCTCCACGGCAGTTACAGTCAAGTAAGGCCCTAGCGGCCGAAATAGGACTGGTGGTCGCGAAGCAGACGAGCCCATGGACAGCGGCCGAAAGTGGATCGAAGAACGGGACATGACGACGCACAACAAAATGGCCGACAATCTGGCACGGCCAGGTAAATAGCGTTCCAAATTAAAATCAAAATGGAAATATTTGATTTTATACTAATAAATGTTTCGTGCAGGGTTTTCAGGTGCGAGATCGAATTTGGAGGTGCCTGCTGTCAAAAAGGCCTCAAGTTCCAGTCAACACGGCCCCAAAACAACAGCCAAAAGAGCCTCCAGATCCAGTCAATCGAGCCCCAAAGCAACGGCGGTGAGAATAATTTTCTGTAGTCAAAAAAGTTTATTAAAGTCTTTTATCATCTACAGACTTTAATCATCATTAAAATTGTTGTTCACATTGTTATTAATTTGTTAGAATTTTTTGGGAAAAAAATAACAAAGTTTAGCAGCATAACCACTCGTACACCGTTAAAAGGGCCTTAATTGTTTTATATTTGAATTCTACAAGATTGAAACTATATGAAATCATCAAAAAACTCGTAAAAACGAGTTTAAAAATGCATTAAATTCGAGTTGAAAAACTTACTTTTTCTCAAAAAATTGACAAAATTTAGGAGCGTACCACACTGGTACGGTTGCAAATAGGGCCTTAATTATTTCAAATTTGAACTCTACAGGATTGAAACTATATGTAACCATCAAAAAAGTGGTTGAAACGTAATTAAAAATACATTAAATCCGGGTTCAAAAACTTATAATTTTTTCCCAAAAATTTGACAAAGTTTAACTGCTTACCACTCTTGAACGGTTATAAATAGGGCCTTAATTGTTTCAAATTTGAACTCTGTAGGGTTGATATTATATGTAACCATTAAAAAAGTGGTTGAAACTTAATTAAAAATACATTAAATCCGAGTTGAAAAACTTATATTTTTTTCCCAAAAAAACTGCGTACCACTCTTGCTCGGTTATAAATAGGGCCTTAATTGATCAAATTTGAACAGGGTTGAAATTATATGTAACAATTAAAAAAGTGGTTGAATCGTAATTAAAAATACATTAAATCCGGGTTCAAAAAATTGAATTTTTTCTCAATAATTTTACAAAGTTTAATAGCATACCACTTGTACACAGTTGGAAATAGGGCCTTAATTATTTCAAATTTTAACTCTACAGGGTTGAAATTATATGTAACAATTAAACAAGTGATTAAAACACGATTAAAATTGCATTAAATCCGGGTTTAAAAACTTGTAATTTTCCCCCAAAAATTTGGCAAAATTTAACGGCATACCACTCGTACACAGTTACAAATAGGGCCTTAATTCTTCCAAAATCGTATTCCCCGATGTTTAAAATTCTTTTAACAATGATTAAAGAGTATTAAAGCCTTTTGATGATGATTAAAGTATTGTAGAATAAGTTTAAATTGTTGTTGACATTGTTACTGACTTGCTAGTGTTTTTTCAGGGCATCAGCGTCATGTCCCGGGTTCCAGAGCAACGGGGTCCAGCGGCAGTGTATGAATGTTGTGTGTGAGGGCCCTCAGAATGAATGGTGTGTGCTGTATGTTGCATTAATCATTAATCATTTTCCTTTCCTTCCTGGCCGGCCGGCCCCTCTGCCTATGTGGAGGGACCTTGACGCGGTGGCAGAGCTTAACCATCCCCCAAATTGGGGGGTGGGACCAACGACTCCACAAATCTTTTAATCATTTCAATGTTTTAAATGTTTTATGTATTCTTATGTTCACAGGAAAGAAAAACAACAACAAGAAATAAATATATTGTAAAATTAATAAAGCATTGTTAAATAAATATGTTTTTATTTCCCTATCCTAAACCGCCCTAAAATAAGGCCCCTTCAGGGTAGAAAAGGGTCGGTGAACTACTAGCGCCACCATACCCCAATTTGGGGTGGGTGTCCCTGCTAAATTGCTAAGCGGTTGCTGTCCGCGCTGCGTAGTTCGCCGTAAGCAACCTGTATTACGTATATGTTAAGTAGATCACGTGCTATTTAAATAAATATATTACCACAGCATTATTTTACCCATTTCTGGGTGTGCAACTACTGAAATTATAATTTAAACTGTAAAATAATGATATTTAAGTTTATATGACACTATTATATCATGTATTTGTAATAAAATAATTTTTTATACCTATTTTGTTGACAGGTTGGCATAGATTTATAACATAATCAAATATCAGCAGATGTTTCGAAGTTTTAGGTTCGTTTTGAAAGGAAATCTTCTATTTTATTTTGAAAAATTCGGCGATAAAGAAGCATTTAGTGCTATGATACTCGAAACATATGCCAGTGATGAATTTACACAAGTTTTGCAACAAATGTCACAAGATTTATATGCGAAATGATTGTTGTAACATTGGCGGAAAATGATGAACAATACAGCTTTAAAATCGAATTTTAGGGCCCCTTCAAAGACAGACTACATTAAAGGTATAAAAACACATTGTTTAACAGTTGTATTGTTGTTATTTTAATATAAATAAAACATATCCTTTACAGATAGGATTGAAGAAAGTGGCACAAATAGACACTACGTTTATTATATGCGGAATCTAAACATGATACTTTCATAACTATGTTTATTCTTACTGGGGTATACTATACAGTCAAAATAAGCTGTTTTAATAACAGTAACAATACATAAAACCGCTTCACAGTTTGTGTATTTATTGGAACTGGAGCAACATTATTGGATCTTGAAAATCTCAGGTATTTATGCTCATCATTCCTTTATATTTAAATTGCCCCAAAAATGGGTATAGTGGTATAAAATGATGTAGACTTTGATTTTTGTGAGAAAACCTGGTTCAATTACTTGAATCTATCAAAGTCTCATCGTTTGTTGGTAATTGTTGCTGATACATGACAATAACTATTTCTGTTCCCGAATCTCTTATACGTGAACAGATTGCCTTAAAAATGGGTATACACGTTCATAATGATAGATATATTGATTTTTATATTAGAAATCCCGGTTCGAAAATGTAAATCTGCCAAAAATCAACCTACATACAGCAGAAGTTGTGGAAAGTGTTTTTGATCCAAATTCAATTGCTTCCCATTCCCTTACAAATTAATCAATTACCCTAAAAATGGGTATAGATGTTCGAAATGATGCCTATTTTAATTTTCATACCAACAAACCTGGTTACTTATATCTGAAACTGTGGTTATGATTCATTTGGCTTTACAATGTTTTTCATAATTTTTTATTCTTTTCAGGGGCCGTTTGACGATACTTAAGAAGACCTTAAAGAAGTTTTGAAGACCTGTATGACCTATACTTGGTGAGTAAGAAATATATTTGAAGACCACCAAAATCCTGAGTTCCTCGCTGGTGTTCACTGTCCAAAGAAGCCGAATTACTTTCATATTCTTTTTAGCGTTCTTTTATCCATTTTTATGTATTATCCTTTGTCCAATAAAGATTTTACCCAAGTTTCTGTAAGATTTATTGTGTTTTAGATAAAATTATTAAAATTTCAGATTATTTGATGTAACTTGAACATATATGAACATTTAATAGAAAATATGATAAAGAAATTAAGGTACAGTAGCAATTTGGATGTTTTTGAACGATTAATGAAGAGATACAATTCATAAACACCCAAAAATTGGATGCCGGTAGATGCACTAGAAAAGTGTATGGATGAATTCTCATATTTTGGTCAATAAGATTTGTATTTGTCTATAGAATTGAATGAAATTTGGAACACAGTACGTTTAATATATGCTGAATGTAAATATGATACTTTCATATATTTACTGTGAGTGGTTTTGACAGAAAAAATTGAAAATATTGATGTTTTCACGTGCCAAACTTATACGGAATTTTATGATATTTTAACTATATTTATTCTTACTGGGGCTTACTACACAGTTAAAATAAGGTGTATAGATAAAAGTAGAATTATTTACAGTACATAAAACCACTTCACAGTTTGCATATTTATTGGAACTGGAGCAACGTTTTTGGTACTTGAAAATCTCAGACATGCTCGTTATTCCTTTATATTTTAATCATTTGCCCCAAAAATGGGTATAGGGGTTTAATATGATGTAGACTTTGATTTGTATGTCAAAAAACCTGGTTCGATTACGTAAATGTATCTGTCTCATCTTTTGTTGTTGATTCCACATATTTCTGTTCCTTAATCTCTTATACGTGAACAGATTACCCTAAAAATGGGTAACCACGTTCAGAACGATAGATATTTTGATTTTTATATCAGAAATCCTGGTTCGAAAATGTAAATATGCCAAAAAACCTACCTTCATATAGCAGAAGTTGTGGAAGATCCGAAGCAATTCAAACTCACTTCCGATTCTCTTATAAATTAATCAATTATCCTAAAAATGGGTATAGATGTTCGAAATGACGCCTATTTTGATTTTCATACCAAAAAACCCGGTTTGGTTACGTAAATAACTAAATTTTGAGATTAGTCCATCTGTTGTGTGTTCCGTCCGTTAGGTTAGGAGGTTAATTTATCTCATGAACCCAAAACTGGGTTTTATGGGCTGAAACTTGAGTGGATTGCTTGGATTGATATATATTTAAAGTTTTGTATGCCAAAAGGGCCTTAGATTGAGGAAAAACTACTGGAATTGTAAAAAATAGGTCGTAAGACGGGACATTTCATCCATTATTTTCATACCCTAAAATATGTTTTTAGGGTTTGGGGCTGCGGCTAGTTTATTCATTTGGGCTATATTTTAGATTTCTCGTGCCAAAAGGGCCGTAAATTGCGTGAGAAACGTATAATCAACGAAATACCTCCTAATCTGAATAGCATTGGGAGATGGAAAAATGTTGATTTAGGGTATTAAATCAATAAATAGTTGTCGGAAACTATTGATAATAGGTTTTTATTATTATTTATCATCGTTTTGGGGTGTAAAACATGAGTATAGAGCTTTAATTGGTTCACAATCATTATTCAAAGATTGAAATGTCAACTTCTCACCTCGAATGTTTGGGGGCGATTTTCTCCCCTTAAAAAAAATATAATCGCAAAAGTAAATATACCATTAGAATCAGCAAAAAATAACACATCTTTTTAGCATATTAATATATTTTTACAATAAAATTAATAATTGTTGAAAAATTTCCATGTTCATTTGTTTTTAGCCGTGTAGTGTTCGCTACGACATGCGTCCGCCATTTTCTTCTCTATTCGTTGCGTGTATTCAGTGCACGACGTATGTCACTTATCGAATTTTAATCCTACTTGGTTTCTGCAGGTCCGACTCGGTCTTCAGTTTTTCGCCAGAATTTGTATGATACAGAAGTGCGTTCGATCGCTCCTCAAAAATAATTAAATTAGTAAGTAATTACAATGAAATATTAAAGAAAACAGTTATTGTAGTGAGTAATTAACAAATATTGATTGGAATTTGTATATCTGGGTATATAAATAAAATTTGTTTTTGAGAAGTGATCGCGCATCGCGGACCTGTACATTGTTGTGGTGATTAAGGAATTACTAGTGAATAAAAAGTGATTAGAAATGAATAATTGAAGTGTGTAACGTGTGACAATTGTTGAACTAAGTTCCGTGTGACGGGTCCATCCATTCCGGGCAGATTTCCACAGCAGTTGGGGCAGTTTGCGACTTCTTTTCAATGGGTGAAAAGGTAGGAAATATTTTTTTAGCCATTTGCCTTCCAACACATTTACTAAAATGTAAATTTTCTCTCCCAATGGTTAGCTATTAGTTTTAGAAATTTACTAATCCATGTTTTCAGCCTAATTAAAATTTATTTCACAGCTAACCTTTTCTTTCAGCTCTCTTTCAGCTAGTATTAAGTTATTTTCTTAGTCTTTCAGTGGTAGGGCAATTTAGGTTAGCCGGCCCTGCAGAGCCTGAAGACGCCCCCCATTGCGACCACAGCAGCCCTACGACATCGGGATTAATCATTTTTCTTTCTTAATTTCAGTTAAGCTAGATATAATTAGGTTAAGAGTTTTTGAATGGTTGTAAAAATGTCCTATCGTACAAATACAAGTAAATTTTAAAGTTTTTTTCTTGAATATTATGAACAAAAATCGTACGATGATTGGAATTTTTACGGTGATTATATATACCTACCTATTTGTTTAATAAAATATCAATTATTATTTTAATAGTTGGATGTCTTACATAAATAGCAAAGTACCGACGACCTCTAAATAAATATTCTTTATTTTATTTGATAAAAAATGGAATCAATATTATTTTTGTAGAGTTTTTAAACAATTAATTCGGTGCTTTGTTAATAAATAAGTCAACAATTCAATTTTTTTATGTTAGTAGTATTGTTGTTTAATAATTATGGTATATATCTCACACACGTTGGAAGGCAAAACCTTGTTATATTTTGGATAATTAATTACTCATACCCTCTTTCAAAGAGCCGTTATCTGGCTAAAGTGATTAAAAATGTTTAAGATATTTTTTGTCGTCAAACAATTTAATAATTTTTAATTGAAATATTCCTCTAGTAGCCTTGAAAAATTTGATATTGACTCATTATTGTTTAACTTTTTAAATTTAAAATAAATTTTATATTGGACGTCGAACAATAAATAATTTATATTAGTATCAAAATTATTAACGTTAGTTTTATTGCAATATTTTTCCCAAATATATATTAATAAATAAATGAAGGTAACTGTTTTAATAAACGTTAAAATCATTTATATTTTGATTGTCGTGTATTTAACAGCTAACATTTCATATTGTTAAGGTGGATTTATGCAGCTTATTTTTTATTTTACTTTTTCTTTTCTTTTTCGCTTTTACTTTTACTTTAAGTTTGGTACTTTATGCAGCTACTTTAAAGCCTTCTGTGCACATGCGCAAATGTGATTTTTCTGGCATATCAGTTGACATAAATGTTGTTATAACCTATAAAAATGGACACAAATGTAATAATTTGTGCATCTGCTATATTACTTGTAGCTTTACCCATTTTCTAATTTTTCCAATTTTACCTACACAAAAACAAATAAATACAGGGTACGCTGACGTTTGTCACGTGAAGTGGTACACATGCGCAGTTGTGAAATTCTTTTACTTTAACAGTCTTAAGTTGAAAGTTGGCCAACTTTAGTTCTTAAAGTAAAATTAAAAGTGTGCACATAAAGTAGTACATTTATTAACACACCTTTAACTTCTGTAAAGTAAAATAAAAAGAAAAGGTAAAATAAAAAGTAGGCTGCATAAATCCACCTTTACACATAACTTGTCAAATCAAATTAGTATAGGTTTTGTTATTGTTTTATATTTGTAAATAATACTCACGATGATACGGATTTATTGACAAAGAACATTCACGGCCGAATTCACCATTCCTTGTTCGTAAGTTGACCCACATATCAACGCTAATCAAAATCAATTCATTTTTACTATATTTAAAAGCACTCCCTTATTGGAATCTTACGGGAAACTTATTGGAATCAGTGTAATTTGTACCTATATCAAAATAAAAATATATTATTATAGGAAAATTATAAAATATATTGTACAAATAAATTAACTTACATATTAATACTTATTAACGGAAAGTACAATTACCACAAATAAAATTGTGAGTTATATTTGTCAAAAACCAAAACAAAACTTTGAATCTGTTTATCATGATTACTTCATACAGAAATCAAGTTGGTGAATTAAAACAAACGTTGATTATTTACGAATCAGTTAACTATTAATTAACGGAGGGAATAATCGTGAATTCGGCTGTCAAAATGCAGTAAAATGTGTATTATTTGACAACCTGACACTGTCGGTAAATCAGTCACTTGTCAGGCCAACTTACGAAATACATAAGTTTATATTTAACTTACGTTTACATTACACTTTTTAAATTTCAAGCATATTTTATATTGGATATCATACAATAAATAATAATAAGTTAATCACTATGGCAAATTAACGGCTCAAAAACAGATGCGCCCCTAAAATTATCCAGGGTGTAAACAAGGGGCAACCATTTTTTTATATTGTTGTCTTTGAAGTGCACCCGTACCCGTACCGTAGAATAAGTGTTCAGGGACAAAGCCCTGCAAATTAGTTGCGCCTTAGTTTTAAGTTAGTTATTCGATTCCGCGGTTTACGTTCGGTCGTCGGCAGGCAATAAAGACCCCGGGGTCAGTGCGGTCTCTTCTATTACCGCCCTAGAGCCAGGATATTAATTTATTCTGGCACTAGGGTACGACTTTACGTCGGTGGTAATATAGAATAATTCGGAATTATTTGCTTTTCGTTCTCGCGGTGTTCAAGAAATCAGGAATGAAATAAATTTACTTCTATTGGGTTCGATTCCCGAAGGAGTAAATATAATAATACAAATATGTTAGGGAGTCTAGGTGCGGAATTTTAGGAATAAAATAAATTTAACATTTATAGGATTCAATTCGAAAGGGGTAAATATGATACAAACAGAGTTATTAGGTACATAGTTTATAATTGCGGAAAAATATAATATGTTATAGGCTCCTTCAATGATTGAATTGTAAAATGAATATATAGACATTTTCGCTTGTAATTTATCTAAATATACCCTTACGTAACATAACCTAGGTTAGGGGTTGTGTGCCTGACAATTAATTGTTGGGCCCTTTATTTAGTTTTAAGTTGCGCGTTTACGGGTACGGGTCCGGCACTATATTTATATTTATGTATGTGTTTTGCGCCTTGCCACCCCTAGACGCTAGTTTCTATGGGATGGCCCATTTATTAGTTTCAGCTCATCATAAATTGTCGCCTAGAAGTCGTGCTAACGTCACGCAACCTTAAAGTCCTCCTAACGTGAGGCAAATTTATGAATAGAATAGACTTTGAAAATTGTGCCATTATATTACAAAAAAGATGAAAAATTAATTTTTTTTAAGAGTATAAACGACTTTAAATAAAAGTAAAAGATAAATGATGTAATAAAAATTTCTGGATTGCAATCACAAAATTTTATTTAAATTTTCGGGTTCTTATCAATATATCCAGTTAAGGAACTTTTTCTATCATAAAAAATAGACTCAAGTCCTGTGTGTTCATTATATAATTGAATAATTAATATTTGGTAGAGAAAAATAAATAAACAAACACACACACACACACACACACACACACACACACACACACACAAACACACAAATTGTGTTTATTTTCAGAATGAATTCAAGATGAACCGAAGACCTCTTAGACCCACCCCAAACCACTCGGCATTGAGAAAACACCACCTAAAGGATAAATGGAAAGGTATGCCAAATTTAAATACAAAAAAAGTATAAAAAATAAAATATTTTTATTTACAGTTAGAAAATAGAAGAACCACTCGAATACTGAAAATATATGAAGAAAATATCAGCTTACGTCCAAACTTTGAAGGTATAAAATAATATATTTCATCCCAAAATAATATAATACAATATTTTTTTTTGCAGGAAGCATCCATCAATCAGAAGCCCCCCACTACCCCCCGCCCTCCGTATGTATTCAAGATGGACCGAAGATTTCTTTAGACCCACCCCAAACCACTATGTCATTGAGAAAACACCCTTAAGGAACAATGAAAAAGTATGTCAAATTTAAATACAAAAAATATAAAATATTAAAATATTTTATTATTTTTAGTTAAAAAAAAAGAACCACTCGAATACTGAAAATATATGAGGAAAATATCAGCTTACGTCCAAACTTTGAAGGTATAAATTAAGATATTTCTTCCTAAAATAATATAATACAATATTTTTTTTTATTTTACAGGACGCATCCATCAATCAGCCCCCCGACCCCCCACAAATGAAATATTTATTGTATAAAAAAAATAATATTATAAAATGAGTCTAACATTTATTCTAGTTATAAGTATGTGTATTGCTAATTACTAATAATTGCTATATCTCTATGTAACGACACTATACAATAAACACAACACAATCACAAAATACTAGTAAATTAAAATAATGGCACGGTTTTCGAAGTCTACGCCTAAAATACAGGCAAAATCGGTTCGCGATGAATAATATTGGGTAGTTAATTATTTAATTAAAATATTGATTGTTCAACGTATAAAGCCGTATACGCACGTTCGCGAGCTGTTCGCAAACTGTTAGCGAACGAGTGACATTCATTAAATAAATACTTTAAATTCGTGAAACCAAACTTTGTCAATAATAAAATTATATTTATCTGTAAAATGTACGAGTCCTGAATATTAAAAATTACATCAAAACATGGTTAAATATCACTTAATTCTTTCCAATTTTATTTTTTCGCTTTTGTGAAGTAAATTAATCAATAAAAAGGCAACTAATTTCTTGAAATAAAGTATACGAGTCGTAATCCATATTAGTTGGCCTATTTGTTAAATCCATTTATCGTGAATTATTTCTAATAATAATGGAGAATTTTTTTATTTAAAGTAAAGTTATTTCCACATTATAACGTAACTTTAAACTATTTTTTTTTAGCTGAACATAAATATTTAACAGTATAATAATAAATCAAATTTATTAGTAAATTTCTATTATTTATCAAAATTGGATAATTCGCTGATTATTCTTAAAAATTGCCGCAATTTTTTATAGTGTCTTATTTCTAAACTCTAGCAAATAAATTACATTCAAACTTTGTTTGTTTTTCTTGTATTGTTAGTAAAGCTATGAATTATTTCGTTTAATAATAATATTAAAAATAATACTGATAATTACGTTATTTATTATTTGTATTATATATGCATTAAATAAAATAAAATTTTAGCGGCTAGGCCAACTAATATGGATTAGGGCTTGTAGAACTCGCGAATATCTCTGGTTTTGTTCGTGTGTTCGGATGAAGTTCGCTACAAACTTTTCGCGAGCTCGTAGCGTACAGCATTTTCAGGGTAGATGCTGAAGTTTGGTTTTGTGCACAATTCAATTAGCGCAAAAAAGTGAAGCAAAGATAATATGATAAATTTAATAGAGCTGTATCGTTTATTTCCAAATTTATGGAATACAAACGATCGTAATTATAAAAAAAGTAATGTGAAATAGGACTCAATATTTAATAAACTTATCCTCTATCTCTATCATATACTTTTATTATAATACAGTGCGTTCAGAAAAAAACCTAATACGGAGTAGGCTATGAACAGAAACGTATGTCGGAACATTATTCAATTCAAAAATCAAGTTGTCATAATTGATCGTGAAATGTAATTTTAAAGAGAAAAGATAATTAAGAAGGATACAGATTATTGCCATTCACCATTTTCTAATTTATTTCTGTTTCTAAAATAACGATTCAAGAAGAAAAGCTTTGATTTCTTTAGATAATATTTTTGACAATATCTTGTGTCGAGTTGACATACTTTCAAATTGACATGTTTTTTTTTTTGTTCATAGCTTACTCCGAATTAGGATTTTTTTAACACAATGTAACACCAACACCTTCCTCACTCGTTGACATTGACATTTTTTTTTTCTTTGCTAAATCCAAACGCGAACTTTTTCCGAACTACACGGCGAACATGAGTTCATAATTCAAATATCTGGTGATGGTCTGTGATCTGGTGTTCACGTTGAGCTCGCGAACTGCTCGCGAACAGAATGTACGCGGCTTTAGTTTTTCGTTTGAATTAGTAACATTATTAAATAATAAATGGGGTCCTCCACCATACATAGATAATTCTAGGCCTGGCAGACCTAAGTAATAAGTCGAAAAATGATATTTCTTTGTTATTATTGCTCATAAGTCAATCAGAATAATTTTCTTTCAAATTCATAGCAACATGTAACTAAATAAACAAAATGATGTGACAGTTGTTGACAGAATTAAAAATACGTGAAAAAATAGTAGGTAATTTATGTAGTATATGCAATTCATAATGGATATTCAATAAATTAGGTATGGAATTCATTTTTGATGTAGAATTGCGCAATAATTAGTATGACAAGAGAACCAAATCACTGGAGAATATCATTTATTTGAATAAATTAATTTATAAATCTAAATTCATTATGAACCAGTGCACTAAATCTAAATTTATAAATTAAATCAATCATAAACAAGCCTTTATGTTATAAATATAAGGTATATAAACTCGAAAACGCATTATACCGATAGTTCTTTGCTATTACATTTTTTTTTCTGTGTCCTGTAATTATAAAACATACATTTTTGACTTATCTACTTAGATCTGCCGAACCTAGAATTAGAACATTGGTCATTTATATTAAAAATAGAGTTTAATACGGCGTGATAGTACATAGGGACTGTAATAGGCAAATTCTAAACAAATATGTTCAGAATAGTGGTAATAATTTAAACATGCGTCAGTTATATTAAAAACAGACGTTAAAACCTTATGACATTACTAGGCACTGTATAGTATCAAACTTTAAAAAAGTTAGTAGTTTTAATAATTAAAAGTAAACTAAATAATTCTTGTTTGCATTGATGATGCTGCGTCAGATAAAAACAACGTGCGTTATTATGAAAGTGAAGGAAATGTTGAATGACAAAGGTATCAGAGGCAATCGAAACTTACACAAAATGAGCTAACATCTACGTCATATAATATTAAAATAATGAGTACGGCTTGACGAATAACAATTGACTTTCTAGAACTATAGATCGCTTACAAATTAGATGAAGTATTGTAAAACATAAATAATGGAGGACCCTAGAAAAAATAGATAGGTATCTTTAGAGGATTTCAGGTGTTGTTTATAGATATGTCGGCCTCTTAAGGTGTCTATAATTCTATAATTAAATATTATAATTAACAGACCACCTTACGAGGATTTCAGGTGTTATTGTTTTATTTATATGTTAGCCTCTGAAGGAGTCTGTAATAATTATAAAATTAGAAAATAAAGATAACAGACGACCTTTGGAGGATTTCAGGTGTTATTGTATTATTTATATGTTGGCCTCTTAAGATAGATAATATCTATAATTTATAAGAAATTATAGATAATCTTTCGAGGATTTCAGGTGTTATGGTTTTATTTATTTATATGTGTCGGCCTCTATAAGATATCTTTAGTTAACTACCCAATATTACGGTAAAAATGCGGTGCAACTTTGTACAGTAAAAAATAAACGGCGATACAAAAACAATATTGCGCATTTAAAAAGATTTTTCCAAAAAATACTTAAAATAATTTTGGCCAATATTGCGGTAAAATTACGGTTTGCGGTGCATCTACGCACAGTAAAAATAAAACTGCGGTACAAAATAAATATTAATATTGTACCTATAAACAAACACATAGATATTTCCAAAAATAAATAAAATAATTTTTGAAATCAATATATAAATGATGAAAATTCTATTGCGTGGTAAAATCAATAGGCATAGGCAATTCAGGTGTCTAAAAATTTAATTTGTGCAACAATAAAAAGGTCTGCGACCTAGTGGAACTTGTAAGTTTTGCGGACAATAAAATAATTAATAATATTTATCACCGAATATACTTCTAAATTTTGCGGATTGCATAGTTGTATATTATATTGTTTATTTTCATTAACCATTCATTTTACGATAATTGACGAAAGTTATTTGCGTGGTAATATTATATCAGCTGAACATGAAAGTTAAAAATTAGTCCATAAAATCGATTGCCGCAACGCCCGTTAACGTATCTTTTACCGTTCATTAGTTATAGCCCGGCAAAGTGAAATAAACGTGTTAGATTTTCAGTGGAAATAAAACTTTGTATTTCTTAAACTAGAATCCTGGGATTTTTTTTACTATTTTTTCCGAAATCAGCACGTCTGATTTAGTAGAAATTGATACGTTTTTATTTAAATATAGGGTGTTTAAATATTTTGGTTTATAACTGGCTACTGAAAAATCCAAGGTACCATTTTTTGATTTATTGCATGGTAATATTGTATCAGCTGAACACGAAAGTTAAAAATTAGTCTACATACGTAGAAAAGTCCATAAAATCGATTGCCGCAATGCCCGTTAACGTATCTTTTACCGTTCATTAGTTATAGCCCGGCAAAGTGAAATAAACGTGTTAGATTTCCATTGGAAATAAAACTTTGTATTTCTCAAACTAGAATCCTGGGATTTTTTTTACTATTTTTTCCGAAATCAGCACGTTTGATTTAATAGAAATTGATACATTTTTATTTAAATATAGGGTGTTTAAATATTTTGGTTTATAACTGGCTACTGAAAAATCCAAGGTACCATTTTTTGATTTATTGCATGGTAATATTGTATCAGCTGAACACGAAAGTTAAAAATTAGTCTACATACGTAGAAAAGTCCATAAAATCGATTGCCGCAATGCCCGTTAACGTATCTTTTACCGTTCATTAGTTATAGCCCGGCAAAGTGAAATAAACGTGTTAGATTTCCATTGGAAATAAAACTTTGTATTTCTCAAACTAGAATCCTGGGATTTTTTTTACTATTTTTTCCGAAATCAGCACGTTTGATTTAATAGAAATTGATACATTTTTATTTAAATATAGGGTGTTTAAATATTTTGGTTTATAACTGGCTACTGAAAAATCCAAGGTACCATTTTTTGATTTATTGCATGGTAATATTGTATCAGCTGAACACGAAAGTTAAAAATTAGTCTACATACGTAGAAAAGTCCATAAAATCGATTGCCGCAACGCCCGTTAACGTATATTTTACCGTTCATTAGTTATAGCCCGGCAAAGTGAAATAAACGTGTTAGATTTTCAGTGGAAATAAAACTTTGTATTTCTTAAACTAGAATCCTGGGATTTTTTTTACTATTTTTTCCGAAATCAGCACGTCTGATTTAGTAGAAATTGATACGTTTTTATTAAAATATAGGGTGTTTAAATATTTTGGTTTATAACTGGCTACTGAAAAATCCAAGGTACCATTTTTTGATTTATTGCATGGTAATATTGTATCAGCTGAACACGAAAGTTAAAAATTAGTCTACATACGTAGAAAAGTCCATAAAATCGATTGCCGCAACGCCCGTTAACGTATCTTTTACCGTTCATTAGTTATAGCCCGGCAAAGTGAAATAAACGTGTTAGATTTTCAGTGGAAATAAAACTTTGTATTTCTTAAACTAGAATCCTGGGATTTTTTTTACTATTTTTTCCGAAATCAGCACGTCTGATTTAGTAGAAATTGATACGTATTTATTTAAATATAGGGTGTTTAAATATTTTGGTTTATAACTGGCTACTGAAAAATCCAAGGTACCATTTTTTGATTTATTGCGTGGTAATATTGTATCAGCTGAACACGAAAGTTAAAAATTAGTCTACATACGTAGAAATGTCCATAAAATCGATTGCCGCAATGCCCGTTAACGTATCTTTTACCGTTCATTAGTTATAGCCCGGCAAAGTGAAATAAACGTGTTAGATTTCCATTGGAAATAAAACTTTGTATTTCTCAAACTAGAATCCTGGGATTTTTTTTACTATTTTTTCCGAAATCAGCACGTTTGATTTAATAGAAAATGATACATTTTTATTTAAATATAGGGTGTTTAAATATTTTGGTTTATAACTGGCTACTGAAAAATCCAAGGTACCATTTTTTGATTTATTGCATGGTAATATTGTATCAGCTGAACACGAAAGTTAAAAATTAGTCTACATACGTAGAAAAGTCCATAAAATCGATTGCCGCAATGCCCGTTAACGTATCTTTTACCGTTCATTAGTTATAGCCCGGCAAAGTGAAATAAACGTGTTAGATTTCCATTGGAAATAAAACTTTGTATTTCTCAAACTAGAATCCTGGGATTTTTTTTACTATTTTTTCCGAAATCAGCACGTTTGATTTAATAGAAATTGATACATTTTTATTTAAATATAGGGTGTTTAAATATTTTGGTTTATAACTGGCTACTGAAAAATCCAAGGTACCATTTTTTGATTTATTGCATGGTAATATTGTATCAGCTGAACACGAAAGTTAAAAATTAGTCTACATACGTAGAAAAGTCCATAAAATCGATTGCCGCAATGCCCGTTAACGTATCTTTTACCGTTCATTAGTTATAGCCCGGCAAAGTGAAATAAACGTGTTAGATTTCCATTGGAAATAAAACTTTGTATTTCTCAAACTAGAATCCTGGGATTTTTTTTACTATTTTTTCCGAAATCAGCACGTTTGATTTAATAGAAATTGATACATTTTTATTTAAATATAGGGTGTTTAAATATTTTGGTTTATAACTGGCTACTGAAAAATCCAAGGTACCATTTTTTGATTTATTGCATGGTAATATTGTAACAGCTGAACACGAAAGTTAAAAATTAGTCTACATACGTAGAAAAGTCCATAAAATCGATTGCCGCAATGCCCGTTAACGTATCTTTTACCGTTCATTAGTTATAGCCCGGCAAAGTGAAATAAACGTGTTAGATTTCCATTGGAAATAAAACTTTGTATTTCTCAAACTAGAATCCTGGGATTTTTTTTACTATTTTTTCCGAAATCAGCACGTTTGATTTAATAGAAATTGATACATTTTTATTTAAATATAGGGTGTTTAAATATTTTGGTTTATAACTGGCTACTGAAAAATCCAAGGTACCATTTTTTGATTTATTGCATGGTAATATTGTATCAGCTGAACACGAAAGTTAAAAATTAGTCTACATACGTAGAAAAGTCCATAAAATCGATTGCCGCAATGCCCGTTAACGTATCTTTTACCGTTCATTAGTTATAGCCCGGCAAAGTGAAATAAACGTGTTAGATTTCCATTGGAAATAAAACTTTGTATTTCTCAAACTAGAATCCTGGGATTTTTTTTACTATTTTTTCCGAAATCAGCACGTTTGATTTAATAGAAATTGATACATTTTTATTTAAATATAGGGTGTTTAAATATTTTGGTTTATAACTGGCTACTGAAAAATCCAAGGTACCATTTTTTGATTTATTGCATGGTAATATTGTATCAGCTGAACACGAAAGTTAAAAATTAGTCTACATACGTAGAAAAGTCCATAAAATCGATTGCCGCAATGCCCGTTAACGTATCTTTTACCGTTCATTAGTTATAGCCCGGCAAAGTGAAATAAACGTGTTAGATTTCCATTGGAAATAAAACTTTGTATTTCTCAAACTAGAATCCTGGGATTTTTTTTACTATTTTTTCCGAAATCAGCACGTTTGATTTAATAGAAATTGATACATTTTTATTTAAATATAGGGTGTTTAAATATTTTGGTTTATAACTGGCTACTGAAAAATCCAAGGTACCATTTTTTGATTTATTGCATGGTAATATTGTATCAGCTGAACACGAAAGTTAAAAATTAGTCTACATACGTAGAAAAGTCCATAAAATCGATTGCCGCAATGCCCGTTAACGTATCTTTTACCGTTCATTAGTTATAGCCCGGCAAAGTGAAATAAACGTGTTAGATTTCCATTGGAAATAAAACTTTGTATTTCTCAAACTAGAATCCTGGGATTTTTTTTACTATTTTTTCCGAAATCAGCACGTTTGATTTAATAGAAATTGATACATTTTTATTTAAATATAGGGTGTTTAAATATTTTGGTTTATAACTGGCTACTGAAAAATCCAAGGTACCATTTTTTGATTTATTGCATGGTAATATTGTATCAGCTGAACACGAAAGTTAAAAATTAGTCTACATACGTAGAAAAGTCCATAAAATCGATTGCCGCAATGCCCGTTAACGTATCTTTTACCGTTCATTAGTTATAGCCCGGCAAAGTGAAATAAACGTGTTAGATTTCCATTGGAAATAAAACTTTGTATTTCTCAAACTAGAATCCTGGGATTTTTTTTACTATTTTTTCCGAAATCAGCACGTTTGATTTAATAGAAATTGATACATTTTTATTTAAATATAGGGTGTTTAAATATTTTGGTTTATAACTGGCTACTGAAAAATCCAAGGTACCATTTTTTGATTTATTGCATGGTAATATTGTATCAGCTGAACACGAAAGTTAAAAATTAGTCTACATACGTAGAAAAGTCCATAAAATCGATTGCCGCAATGCCCGTTAACGTATCTTTTACCGTTCATTAGTTATAGCCCGGCAAAGTGAAATAAACGTGTTAGATTTCCATTGGAAATAAAACTTTGTATTTCTCAAACTAGAATCCTGGGATTTTTTTTACTATTTTTTCCGAAATCAGCACGTTTGATTTAATAGAAATTGATACATTTTTATTTAAATATAGGGTGTTTAAATATTTTGGTTTATAACTGGCTACTGAAAAATCCAAGGTACCATTTTTTGATTTATTGCATGGTAATATTGTATCAGCTGAACACGAAAGTTAAAAATTAGTCTACATACGTAGAAAAGTCCATAAAATCGATTGCCGCAATGCCCGTTAACGTATCTTTTACCGTTCATTAGTTATAGCCCGGCAAAGTGAAATAAACGTGTTAGATTTCCATTGGAAATAAAACTTTGTATTTCTCAAACTAGAATCCTGGGATTTTTTTTACTATTTTTTCCGAAATCAGCACGTTTGATTTAATAGAAATTGATACATTTTTATTTAAATATAGGGTGTTTAAATATTTTGGTTTATAACTGGCTACTGAAAAATCCAAGGTACCATTTTTTGATTTATTGCATGGTAATATTGTATCAGCTGAACACGAAAGTTAAAAATTAGTCTACATACGTAGAAAAGTCCATAAAATCGATTGCCGCAATGCCCGTTAACGTATCTTTTACCGTTCATTAGTTATAGCCCGGCAAAGTGAAATAAACGTGTTAGATTTCCATTGGAAATAAAACTTTGTATTTCTCAAACTAGAATCCTGGGATTTTTTTTACTATTTTTTCCGAAATCAGCACGTTTGATTTAATAGAAATTGATACATTTTTATTTAAATATAGGGTGTTTAAATATTTTGGTTTATAACTGGCTACTGAAAAATCCAAGGTACCATTTTTTGATTTATTGCATGGTAATATTGTATCAGCTGAACACGAAAGTTAAAAATTAGTCTACATACGTAGAAAAGTCCATAAAATCGATTGCCGCAATGCCCGTTAACGTATCTTTTACCGTTCATTAGTTATAGCCCGGCAAAGTGAAATAAACGTGTTAGATTTCCATTGGAAATAAAACTTTGTATTTCTCAAACTAGAATCCTGGGATTTTTTTTACTATTTTTTCCGAAATCAGCACGTTTGATTTAATAGAAATTGATACATTTTTATTTAAATATAGGGTGTTTAAATATTTTGGTTTATAACTGGCTACTGAAAAATCCAAGGTACCATTTTTTGATTTATTGCATGGTAATATTGTATCAGCTGAACACGAAAGTTAAAAATTAGTCTACATACGTAGAAAAGTCCATAAAATCGATTGCCGCAATGCCCGTTAACGTATCTTTTACCGTTCATTAGTTATAGCCCGGCAAAGTGAAATAAACGTGTTAGATTTCCATTGGAAATAAAACTTTGTATTTCTCAAACTAGAATCCTGGGATTTTTTTTACTATTTTTTCCGAAATCAGCACGTTTGATTTAATAGAAATTGATACATTTTTATTTAAATATAGGGTGTTTAAATATTTTGGTTTATAACTGGCTACTGAAAAATCCAAGGTACCATTTTTTGATTTATTGCATGGTAATATTGTATCAGCTGAACACGAAAGTTAAAAATTAGTCTACATACGTAGAAAAGTCCATAAAATCGATTGCCGCAACGCCCGTTAACGTATATTTTACCGTTCATTAGTTATAGCCCGGCAAAGTGAAATAAACGTGTTAGATTTTCAGTGGAAATAAAACTTTGTATTTCTTAAACTAGAATCCTGGGATTTTTTTTACTATTTTTTCCGAAATCAGCACGTCTGATTTAGTAGAAATTGATACGTTTTTATTAAAATATAGGGTGTTTAAATATTTTGGTTTATAACTGGCTACTGAAAAATCCAAGGTACCATTTTTTGATTTATTGCATGGTAATATTGTATCAGCTGAACACGAAAGTTAAAAATTAGTCTACATACGTAGAAAAGTCCATAAAATCGATTGCCGCAACGCCCGTTAACGTATCTTTTACCGTTCATTAGTTATAGCCCGGCAAAGTGAAATAAACGTGTTAGATTTTCAGTGGAAATAAAACTTTGTATTTCTTAAACTAGAATCCTGGGATTTTTTTTACTATTTTTTCCGAAATCAGCACGTCTGATTTAGTAGAAATTGATACGTATTTATTTAAATATAGGGTGTTTAAATATTTTGGTTTATAACTGGCTACTGAAAAATCCAAGGTACCATTTTTTGATTTATTGCGTGGTAATATTGTATCAGCTGAACACGAAAGTTAAAAATTAGTCTACATACGTAGAAATGTCCATAAAATCGATTGCCGCAATGCCCGTTAACGTATCTTTTACCGTTCATTAGTTATAGCCCGGCAAAGTGAAATAAACGTGTTAGATTTCCATTGGAAATAAAACTTTGTATTTCTCAAACTAGAATCCTGGGATTTTTTTTACTATTTTTTCCGAAATCAGCACGTTTGATTTAATAGAAAATGATACATTTTTATTTAAATATAGGGTGTTTAAATATTTTGGTTTATAACTGGCTACTGAAAAATCCAAGGTACCATTTTTTGATTTATTGCATGGTAATATTGTATCAGCTGAACACGAAAGTTAAAAATTAGTCTACATACGTAGAAAAGTCCATAAAATCGATTGCCGCAATGCCCGTTAACGTATCTTTTACCGTTCATTAGTTATAGCCCGGCAAAGTGAAATAAACGTGTTAGATTTCCATTGGAAATAAAACTTTGTATTTCTCAAACTAGAATCCTGGGATTTTTTTTACTATTTTTTCCGAAATCAGCACGTTTGATTTAATAGAAATTGATACATTTTTATTTAAATATAGGGTGTTTAAATATTTTGGTTTATAACTGGCTACTGAAAAATCCAAGGTACCATTTTTTGATTTATTGCATGGTAATATTGTATCAGCTGAACACGAAAGTTAAAAATTAGTCTACATACGTAGAAAAGTCCATAAAATCGATTGCCGCAATGCCCGTTAACGTATCTTTTACCGTTCATTAGTTATAGCCCGGCAAAGTGAAATAAACGTGTTAGATTTCCATTGGAAATAAAACTTTGTATTTCTCAAACTAGAATCCTGGGATTTTTTTTACTATTTTTTCCGAAATCAGCACGTTTGATTTAATAGAAATTGATACATTTTTATTTAAATATAGGGTGTTTAAATATTTTGGTTTATAACTGGCTACTGAAAAATCCAAGGTACCATTTTTTGATTTATTGCATGGTAATATTGTATCAGCTGAACACGAAAGTTAAAAATTAGTCTACATACGTAGAAAAGTCCATAAAATCGATTGCCGCAATGCCCGTTAACGTATCTTTTACCGTTCATTAGTTATAGCCCGGCAAAGTGAAATAAACGTGTTAGATTTCCATTGGAAATAAAACTTTGTATTTCTCAAACTAGAATCCTGGGATTTTTTTTACTATTTTTTCCGAAATCAGCACGTTTGATTTAATAGAAATTGATACATTTTTATTTAAATATAGGGTGTTTAAATATTTTGGTTTATAACTGGCTACTGAAAAATCCAAGGTACCATTTTTTGATTTATTGCATGGTAATATTGTATCAGCTGAACACGAAAGTTAAAAATTAGTCTACATACGTAGAAAAGTCCATAAAATCGATTGCCGCAATGCCCGTTAACGTATCTTTTACCGTTCATTAGTTATAGCCCGGCAAAGTGAAATAAACGTGTTAGATTTCCATTGGAAATAAAACTTTGTATTTCTCAAACTAGAATCCTGGGATTTTTTTTACTATTTTTTCCGAAATCAGCACGTTTGATTTAATAGAAATTGATACATTTTTATTTAAATATAGGGTGTTTAAATATTTTGGTTTATAACTGGCTACTGAAAAATCCAAGGTACCATTTTTTGATTTATTGCATGGTAATATTGTATCAGCTGAACACGAAAGTTAAAAATTAGTCTACATACGTAGAAAAGTCCATAAAATCGATTGCCGCAATGCCCGTTAACGTATCTTTTACCGTTCATTAGTTATAGCCCGGCAAAGTGAAATAAACGTGTTAGATTTCCATTGGAAATAAAACTTTGTATTTCTCAAACTAGAATCCTGGGATTTTTTTTACTATTTTTTCCGAAATCAGCACGTTTGATTTAATAGAAATTGATACATTTTTATTTAAATATAGGGTGTTTAAATATTTTGGTTTATAACTGGCTACTGAAAAATCCAAGGTACCATTTTTTGATTTATTGCATGGTAATATTGTATCAGCTGAACACGAAAGTTAAAAATTAGTCTACATACGTAGAAAAGTCCATAAAATCGATTGCCGCAATGCCCGTTAACGTATCTTTTACCGTTCATTAGTTATAGCCCGGCAAAGTGAAATAAACGTGTTAGATTTCCATTGGAAATAAAACTTTGTATTTCTCAAACTAGAATCCTGGGATTTTTTTTACTATTTTTTCCGAAATCAGCACGTTTGATTTAATAGAAATTGATACATTTTTATTTAAATATAGGGTGTTTAAATATTTTGGTTTATAACTGGCTACTGAAAAATCCAAGGTACCATTTTTTGATTTATTGCATGGTAATATTGTATCAGCTGAACACGAAAGTTAAAAATTAGTCTACATACGTAGAAAAGTCCATAAAATCGATTGCCGCAATGCCCGTTAACGTATCTTTTACCGTTCATTAGTTATAGCCCGGCAAAGTGAAATAAACGTGTTAGATTTCCATTGGAAATAAAACTTTGTATTTCTCAAACTAGAATCCTGGGATTTTTTTTACTATTTTTTCCGAAATCAGCACGTTTGATTTAATAGAAATTGATACATTTTTATTTAAATATAGGGTGTTTAAATATTTTGGTTTATAACTGGCTACTGAAAAATCCAAGGTACCATTTTTTGATTTATTGCATGGTAATATTGTATCAGCTGAACACGAAAGTTAAAAATTAGTCTACATACGTAGAAAAGTCCATAAAATCGATTGCCGCAATGCCCGTTAACGTATCTTTTACCGTTCATTAGTTATAGCCCGGCAAAGTGAAATAAACGTGTTAGATTTCCATTGGAAATAAAACTTTGTATTTCTCAAACTAGAATCCTGGGATTTTTTTTACTATTTTTTCCGAAATCAGCACGTTTGATTTAATAGAAATTGATACATTTTTATTTAAATATAGGGTGTTTAAATATTTTGGTTTATAACTGGCTACTGAAAAATCCAAGGTACCATTTTTTGATTTATTGCATGGTAATATTGTATCAGCTGAACACGAAAGTTAAAAATTAGTCTACATACGTAGAAAAGTCCATAAAATCGATTGCCGCAATGCCCGTTAACGTATCTTTTACCGTTCATTAGTTATAGCCCGGCAAAGTGAAATAAACGTGTTAGATTTCCATTGGAAATAAAACTTTGTATTTCTCAAACTAGAATCCTGGGATTTTTTTTACTATTTTTTCCGAAATCAGCACGTTTGATTTAATAGAAATTGATACATTTTTATTTAAATATAGGGTGTTTAAATATTTTGGTTTATAACTGGCTACTGAAAAATCCAAGGTACCATTTTTTGATTTATTGCATGGTAATATTGTATCAGCTGAACACGAAAGTTAAAAATTAGTCTACATACGTAGAAAAGTCCATAAAATCGATTGCCGCAATGCCCGTTAACGTATCTTTTACCGTTCATTAGTTATAGCCCGGCAAAGTGAAATAAACGTGTTAGATTTCCATTGGAAATAAAACTTTGTATTTCTCAAACTAGAATCCTGGGATTTTTTTTACTATTTTTTCCGAAATCAGCACGTTTGATTTAATAGAAATTGATACATTTTTATTTAAATATAGGGTGTTTAAATATTTTGGTTTATAACTGGCTACTGAAAAATCCAAGGTACCATTTTTTGATTTATTGCATGGTAATATTGTATCAGCTGAACACGAAAGTTAAAAATTAGTCTACATACGTAGAAAAGTCCATAAAATCGATTGCCGCAATGCCCGTTAACGTATCTTTTACCGTTCATTAGTTATAGCCCGGCAAAGTGAAATAAACGTGTTAGATTTCCATTGGAAATAAAACTTTGTATTTCTCAAACTAGAATCCTGGGATTTTTTTTACTATTTTTTCCGAAATCAGCACGTTTGATTTAATAGAAATTGATACATTTTTATTTAAATATAGGGTGTTTAAATATTTTGGTTTATAACTGGCTACTGAAAAATCCAAGGTACCATTTTTTGATTTATTGCATGGTAATATTGTATCAGCTGAACACGAAAGTTAAAAATTAGTCTACATACGTAGAAAAGTCCATAAAATCGATTGCCGCAATGCCCGTTAACGTATCTTTTACCGTTCATTAGTTATAGCCCGGCAAAGTGAAATAAACGTGTTAGATTTCCATTGGAAATAAAACTTTGTATTTCTCAAACTAGAATCCTGGGATTTTTTTTACTATTTTTTCCGAAATCAGCACGTTTGATTTAATAGAAATTGATACATTTTTATTTAAATATAGGGTGTTTAAATATTTTGGTTTATAACTGGCTACTGAAAAATCCAAGGTACCATTTTTTGATTTATTGCATGGTAATATTGTATCAGCTGAACACGAAAGTTAAAAATTAGTCTACATACGTAGAAAAGTCCATAAAATCGATTGCCGCAATGCCCGTTAACGTATCTTTTACCGTTCATTAGTTATAGCCCGGCAAAGTGAAATAAACGTGTTAGATTTCCATTGGAAATAAAACTTTGTATTTCTCAAACTAGAATCCTGGGATTTTTTTTACTATTTTTTCCGAAATCAGCACGTTTGATTTAATAGAAATTGATACATTTTTATTTAAATATAGGGTGTTTAAATATTTTGGTTTATAACTGGCTACTGAAAAATCCAAGGTACCATTTTTTGATTTATTGCATGGTAATATTGTATCAGCTGAACACGAAAGTTAAAAATTAGTCTACATACGTAGAAAAGTCCATAAAATCGATTGCCGCAATGCCCGTTAACGTATCTTTTACCGTTCATTAGTTATAGCCCGGCAAAGTGAAATAAACGTGTTAGATTTCCATTGGAAATAAAACTTTGTATTTCTCAAACTAGAATCCTGGGATTTTTTTTACTATTTTTTCCGAAATCAGCACGTTTGATTTAATAGAAATTGATACATTTTTATTTAAATATAGGGTGTTTAAATATTTTGGTTTATAACTGGCTACTGAAAAATCCAAGGTACCATTTTTTGATTTATTGCATGGTAATATTGTATCAGCTGAACACGAAAGTTAAAAATGAGTCTACATACGTAGAAAAGTCCATAAAATCGATTGCCGCAATGCCCGTTAACGTATCTTTTACCGTTCATTAGTTATAGCCCGGCAAAGTGAAATAAACGTGTTAGATTTCCATTGGAAATAAAACTTTGTATTTCTCAAACTAGAATCCTGGGATTTTTTTTACTATTTTTTCCGAAATCAGCACGTTTGATTTAATAGAAATTGATACATTTTTATTTAAATATAGGGTGTTTAAATATTTTGGTTTATAACTGGCTACTGAAAAATCCAAGGTACCATTTTTTGATTTATTGCATGGTAATATTGTATCAGCTGAACACGAAAGTTAAAAATTAGTCTACATACGTAGAAAAGTCCATAAAATCGATTGCCGCAATGCCCGTTAACGTATCTTTTACCGTTCATTAGTTATAGCCCGGCAAAGTGAAATAAACGTGTTAGATTTCCATTGGAAATAAAACTTTGTATTTCTCAAACTAGAATCCTGGGATTTTTTTTACTATTTTTTCCGAAATCAGCACGTTTGATTTAATAGAAATTGATACATTTTTATTTAAATATAGGGTGTTTAAATATTTTGGTTTATAACTGGCTACTGAAAAATCCAAGGTACCATTTTTTGATTTATTGCATGGTAATATTGTATCAGCTGAACACGAAAGTTAAAAATTAGTCTACATACGTAGAAAAGTCCATAAAATCGATTGCCGCAATGCCCGTTAACGTATCTTTTACCGTTCATTAGTTATAGCCCGGCAAAGTGAAATAAACGTGTTAGATTTCCATTGGAAATAAAACTTTGTATTTCTCAAACTAGAATCCTGGGATTTTTTTTACTATTTTTTCCGAAATCAGCACGTTTGATTTAATAGAAATTGATACATTTTTATTTAAATATAGGGTGTTTAAATATTTTGGTTTATAACTGGCTACTGAAAAATCCAAGGTACCATTTTTTGATTTATTGCATGGTAATATTGTATCAGCTGAACACGAAAGTTAAAAATTAGTCTACATACGTAGAAAAGTCCATAAAATCGATTGCCGCAATGCCCGTTAACGTATCTTTTACCGTTCATTAGTTATAGCCCGGCAAAGTGAAATAAACGTGTTAGATTTCCATTGGAAATAAAACTTTGTATTTCTCAAACTAGAATCCTGGGATTTTTTTTACTATTTTTTCCGAAATCAGCACGTTTGATTTAATAGAAATTGATACATTTTTATTTAAATATAGGGTGTTGAAATATTTTGGTTTATAACTGGCTACTGAAAAATCCAAGGTACCATTTTTTGATTTATTGCATGGTAATATTGTATCAGCTGAACACGAAAGTTAAAAATTAGTCTACATACGTAGAAAAGTCCATAAAATCGATTGCCGCAATGCCCGTTAACGTATCTTTTACCGTTCATTAGTTATAGCCCGGCAAAGTGAAATAAACGTGTTAGATTTCCATTGGAAATAAAACTTTGTATTTCTCAAACTAGAATCCTGGGATTTTTTTTACTATTTTTTCCGAAATCAGCACGTTTGATTTAATAGAAATTGATACATTTTTATTTAAATATAGGGTGTTTAAATATTTTGGTTTATAACTGGCTACTGAAAAATCCAAGGTACCATTTTTTGATTTATTGCATGGTAATATTGTATCAGCTGAACACGAAAGTTAAAAATTAGTCTACATACGTAGAAAAGTCCATAAAATCGATTGCCGCAATGCCCGTTAACGTATCTTTTACCGTTCATTAGTTATAGCCCGGCAAAGTGAAATAAACGTGTTAGATTTCCATTGGAAATAAAACTTTGTATTTCTCAAACTAGAATCCTGGGATTTTTTTTACTATTTTTTCCGAAATCAGCACGTTCGATTTAATAGAAATTGATACATTTTTATTTAAATATAGGGTGTTTAAATATTTTGGTTTATAACTGGCTACTGAAAAATCCAAGGTACCATTTTTTGATTTATTGCATGGTAATATTGTATCAGCTGAACACGAAAGTTAAAAATTAGTCTACATACGTAGAAAAGTCCATAAAATCGATTGCCGCAATGCCCGTTAACGTATCTTTTACCGTTCATTAGTTATAGCCCGGCAAAGTGAAATAAACGTGTTAGATTTCCATTGGAAATAAAACTTTGTATTTCTCAAACTAGAATCCTGGGATTTTTTTTACTATTTTTTCCGAAATCAGCACGTTTGATTTAATAGAAATTGATACATTTTTATTTAAATATAGGGTGTTTAAATATTTTGGTTTATAACTGGCTACTGAAAAATCCAAGGTACCATTTTTTGATTTATTGCATGGTAATATTGTATCAGCTGAACACGAAAGTTAAAAATGAGTCTACATACGTAGAAAAGTCCATAAAATCGATTGCCGCAATGCCCGTTAACGTATCTTTTACCGTTCATTAGTTATAGCCCGGCAAAGTGAAATAAACGTGTTAGATTTCCATTGGAAATAAAACTTTGTATTTCTCAAACTAGAATCCTGGGATTTTTTTTACTATTTTTTCCGAAATCAGCACGTTTGATTTAATAGAAATTGATACATTTTTATTTAAATATAGGGTGTTTAAATATTTTGGTTTATAACTGGCTACTGAAAAATCCAAGGTACCATTTTTTGATTTATTGCATGGTAATATTGTATCAGCTGAACACGAAAGTTAAAAATTAGTCTACATACGTAGAAAAGTCCATAAAATCGATTGCCGCAATGCCCGTTAACGTATCTTTTACCGTTCATTAGTTATAGCCCGGCAAAGTGAAATAAACGTGTTAGATTTCCATTGGAAATAAAACTTTGTATTTCTCAAACTAGAATCCTGGGATTTTTTTTACTATTTTTTCCGAAATCAGCACGTTTGATTTAATAGAAAATGATACATTTTTATTTAAATATAGGGTGTTTAAATATTTTGGTTTATAACTGGCTACTGAAAAATCCAAGGTACCATTTTTTGATTTATTGCATGGTAATATTGTATCAGCTGAACACGAAAGTTAAAAATTAGTCTACATACGTAGAAAAGTCCATAAAATCGATTGCCGCAATGCCCGTTAACGTATCTTTTACCGTTCATTAGTTATAGCCCGGCAAAGTGAAATAAACGTGTTAGATTTCCATTGGAAATAAAACTTTGTATTTCTCAAACTAGAATCCTGGGATTTTTTTTACTATTTTTTCCGAAATCAGCACGTTTGATTTAATAGAAATTGATACATTTTTATTTAAATATAGGGTGTTTAAATATTTTGGTTTATAACTGGCTACTGAAAAATCCAAGGTACCATTTTTTGATTTATTGCATGGTAATATTGTATCAGCTGAACACGAAAGTTAAAAATTAGTCTACATACGTAGAAAAGTCCATAAAATCGATTGCCGCAATGCCCGTTAACGTATCTTTTACCGTTCATTAGTTATAGCCCGGCAAAGTGAAATAAACGTGTTAGATTTCCATTGGAAATAAAACTTTGTATTTCTCAAACTAGAATCCTGGGATTTTTTTTACTATTTTTTCCGAAATCAGCACGTTTGATTTAATAGAAATTGATACATTTTTATTTAAATATAGGGTGTTTAAATATTTTGGTTTATAACTGGCTACTGAAAAATCCAAGGTACCATTTTTTGATTTATTGCATGGTAATATTGTATCAGCTGAACACGAAAGTTAAAAATGAGTCTACATACGTAGAAAAGTCCACAAAATCGATTGCCGCAATGCCCGTTAACGTATCTTTTACCGTTCATTAGTTATAGCCCGGCAAAGTGAAATAAACGTGTTAGATTTCCATTGGAAATAAAACTTTGTATTTCTCAAACTAGAATCCTGGGATGTTTTTTACTATTTTTTCCGAAATCAGCACGTTTGATTTAATAGAAATTGATACATATTTATTTAAATATAGGGTGTTTAAATATTTTGGTTTATAACTGGCTACTGAAAAATCCAAGGTACCATTTTTTGATTTATTGCATGGTAATATTGTATCAGCTGAACACGAAAGTTAAAAATTAGTCTACATACGTAGAAAAGTCCATAAAATCGATTGCCGCAATGCCCGTTAACGTATCTTTTACCGTTCATTAGTTATAGCCCGGCAAAGTGAAATAAACGTGTTAGATTTCCATTGGAAATAAAACTTTGTATTTCTCAAACTAGAATCCTGGGATTTTTTTTACTATTTTTTCCGAAATCAGCACGTTTGATTTAATAGAAATTGATACATTTTTATTTAAATATAGGGTGTTTAAATATTTTGGTTTATAACTGGCTACTGAAAAATCCAAGGTACCATTTTTTGATTTATTGCATGGTAATATTGTATCAGCTGAACACGAAAGTTAAAAATTAGTCTACATACGTAGAAAAGTCCATAAAATCGATTGCCGCAATGCCCGTTAACGTATCTTTTACCGTTCATTAGTTATAGCCCGGCAAAGTGAAATAAACGTGTTAGATTTCCATTGGAAATAAAACTTTGTATTTCTCAAACTAGAATCCTGGGATTTTTTTTACTATTTTTTCCGAAATCAGCACGTTTGATTTAATAGAAATTGATACATTTTTATTTAAATATAGGGTGTTTAAATATTTTGGTTTATAACTGGCTACTGAAAAATCCAAGGTACCATTTTTTGATTTATTGCATGGTAATATTGTATCAGCTGAACACGAAAGTTAAAAATTAGTCTACATACGTAGAAAAGTCCATAAAATCGATTGCCGCAATGCCCGTTAACGTATCTTTTACCGTTCATTAGTTATAGCCCGGCAAAGTGAAATAAACGTGTTAGATTTCCATTGGAAATAAAACTTTGTATTTCTCAAACTAGAATCCTGGGATTTTTTTTACTATTTTTTCCGAAATCAGCACGTTTGATTTAATAGAAATTGATACATTTTTATTTAAATATAGGGTGTTTAAATATTTTGGTTTATAACTGGCTACTGAAAAATCCAAGGTACCATTTTTTGATTTATTGCATGGTAATATTGTATCAGCTGAACACGAAAGTTAAAAATGAGTCTACATACGTAGAAAAGTCCATAAAATCGATTGCCGCAATGCCCGTTAACGTATCTTTTACCGTTCATTAGTTATAGCCCGGCAAAGTGAAATAAACGTGTTAGATTTCCATTGGAAATAAAACTTTGTATTTCTCAAACTAGAATCCTGGGATTTTTTTTACTATTTTTTCCGAAATCAGCACGTTTGATTTAATAGAAATTGATACATTTTTATTTAAATATAGGGTGTTTAAATATTTTGGTTTATAACTGGCTACTGAAAAATCCAAGGTACCATTTTTTGATTTATTGCATGGTAATATTGTATCAGCTGAACACGAAAGTTAAAAATTAGTCTACATACGTAGAAAAGTCCATAAAATCGATTGCCGCAATGCCCGTTAACGTATCTTTTACCGTTCATTAGTTATAGCCCGGCAAAGTGAAATAAACGTGTTAGATTTCCATTGGAAATAAAACTTTGTATTTCTCAAACTAGAATCCTGGGATTTTTTTTACTATTTTTTCCGAAATCAGCACGTTTGATTTAATAGAAATTGATACATTTTTATTTAAATATAGGGTGTTTAAATATTTTGGTTTATAACTGGCTACTGAAAAATCCAAGGTACCATTTTTTGATTTATTGCATGGTAATATTGTATCAGCTGAACACGAAAGTTAAAAATTAGTCTACATACGTAGAAAAGTCCATAAAATCGATTGCCGCAATGCCCGTTAACGTATCTTTTACCGTTCATTAGTTATAGCCCGGCAAAGTGAAATAAACGTGTTAGATTTCCATTGGAAATAAAACTTTGTATTTCTCAAACTAGAATCCTGGGATTTTTTTTACTATTTTTTCCGAAATCAGCACGTTTGATTTAATAGAAATTGATACATTTTTATTTAAATATAGGGTGTTTAAATATTTTGGTTTATAACTGGCTACTGAAAAATCCAAGGTACCATTTTTTGATTTATTGCATGGTAATATTGTATCAGCTGAACACGAAAGTTAAAAATTAGTCTACATACGTAGAAAAGTCCATAAAATCGATTGCCGCAATGCCCGTTAACGTATCTTTTACCGTTCATTAGTTATAGCCCGGCAAAGTGAAATAAACGTGTTAGATTTCCATTGGAAATAAAACTTTGTATTTCTCAAACTAGAATCCTGGGATTTTTTTTACTATTTTTTCCGAAATCAGCACGTTTGATTTAATAGAAATTGATACATTTTTATTTAAATATAGGGTGTTTAAATATTTTGGTTTATAACTGGCTACTGAAAAATCCAAGGTACCATTTTTTGATTTATTGCATGGTAATATTGTATCAGCTGAACACGAAAGTTAAAAATTAGTCTACATACGTAGAAAAGTCCATAAAATCGATTGTCGCAACGCCCGTTAACGTATATTTTACCGTTCATTAGTTATAGCCCGGCAAAGTGAAATAAACGTGTTAGATTTTCAGTGGAAATAAAACTTTGTATTTCTTAAACTAGAATCCTGGGATTTTTTTTACTATTTTTTCCGAAATCAGCACGTCTGATTTAGTAGAAATTGATACGTTTTTATTAAAATATAGGGTGTTTAAATATTTTGGTTTATAACTGGCTACTGAAAAATCCAAGGTACCATTTTTTGATTTATTGCATGGTAATATTGTATCAGCTGAACACGAAAGTTAAAAATTAGTCTACATACGTAGAAAAGTCCATAAAATCGATTGCCGCAACGCCCGTTAACGTATCTTTTACCGTTCATTAGTTATAGCCCGGCAAAGTGAAATAAACGTGTTAGATTTTCAGTGGAAATAAAACTTTGTATTTCTTAAACTAGAATCCTGGGATTTTTTTTACTATTTTTTCCGAAATCAGCACGTCTGATTTAGTAGAAATTGATACGTATTTATTTAAATATAGGGTGTTTAAATATTTTGGTTTATAACTGGCTACTGAAAAATCCAAGGTACCATTTTTTGATTTATTGCGTGGTAATATTGTATCAGCTAAACACGAAAGTTAAAAATTAGTCTACATACGTAGAAATGTCCATAAAATCGATTGCCGCAATGCCCGTTAACGTATCTTTTACCGTTCATTAGTTATAGCCCGGCAAAGTGAAATAAACGTGTTAGATTTCCATTGGAAATAAAACTTTGTATTTCTCAAACTAGAATCCTGGGATTTTTTTTACTATTTTTTCCGAAATCAGCACGTTTGATTTAATAGAAAATGATACATTTTTATTTAAATATAGGGTGTTTAAATATTTTGGTTTATAACTGGCTACTGAAAAATCCAAGGTACCATTTTTTGATTTATTGCATGGTAATATTGTATCAGCTGAACACGAAAGTTAAAAATTAGTCTACATACGTAGAAAAGTCCATAAAATCGATTGCCGCAATGCCCGTTAACGTATCTTTTACCGTTCATTAGTTATAGCCCGGCAAAGTGAAATAAACGTGTTAGATTTCCATTGGAAATAAAACTTTGTATTTCTCAAACTAGAATCCTGGGATTTTTTTTACTATTTTTTCCGAAATCAGCACGTTTGATTTAATAGAAATTGATACATTTTTATTTAAATATAGGGTGTTTAAATATTTTGGTTTATAACTGGCTACTGAAAAATCCAAGGTACCATTTTTTGATTTATTGCATGGTAATATTGTATCAGCTGAACACGAAAGTTAAAAATTAGTCTACATACGTAGAAAAGTCCATAAAATCGATTGCCGCAATGCCCGTTAACGTATCTTTTACCGTTCATTAGTTATAGCCCGGCAAAGTGAAATAAACGTGTTAGATTTCCATTGGAAATAAAACTTTGTATTTCTCAAACTAGAATCCTGGGATTTTTTTTACTATTTTTTTCGAAATCAGCACGTTTGATTTAATAGAAATTGATACATTTTTATTTAAATATAGGGTGTTTAAATATTTTGGTTTATAACTGGCTACTGAAAAATCCAAGGTACCATTTTTTGATTTATTGCATGGTAATATTGTATCAGCTGAACACGAAAGTTAAAAATTAGTCTACATACGTAGAAAAGTCCATAAAATCGATTGTCGCAATGCCCATTAACGTATCTTTTACCGTTCATTAGTTATAGCCCGGCAAAGTGAAATAAACGTGTTAGATTTCCATTGGAAATAAAACTTTGTATTTCTCAAACTAGAATCCTGGGATTTTTTTTACTATTTTTTCCGAAATCAGCACGTTTGATTTAATAGAAATTGATACATTTTTATTTAAATATAGGGTGTTTAAATATTTTGGTTTATAACTGGCTACTGAAAAATCCAAGGTACCATTTTTTGATTTATTGCATGGTAATATTGTATCAGCTGAACACGAAAGTTAAAAATTAGTCTACATACGTAGAAAAGTCCATAAAATCGATTGCCGCAATGCCCGTTAACGTATCTTTTACCGTTCATTAGTTATAGCCCGGCAAAGTGAAATAAACGTGTTAGATTTCCATTGGAAATAAAACTTTGTATTTCTCAAACTAGAATCCTGGGATTTTTTTTACTATTTTTTCCGAAATCAGCACGTTTGATTTAATAGAAATTGATACATTTTTATTTAAATATAGGGTGTTTAAATATTTTGGTTTATAACTGGCTACTGAAAAATCCAAGGTACCATTTTTTGATTTATTGCATGGTAATATTGTATCAGCTGAACACGAAAGTTAAAAATTAGTCTACATACGTAGAAAAGTCCATAAAATCGATTGCCGCAATGCCCGTTAACGTATCTTTTACCGTTCATTAGTTATAGCCCGGCAAAGTGAAATAAACGTGTTAGATTTCCATTGGAAATAAAACTTTGTATTTCTCAAACTAGAATCCTGGGATTTTTTTTACTATTTTTTCCGAAATCAGCACGTTTGATTTAATAGAAATTGATACATTTTTATTTAAATATAGGGTGTTTAAATATTTTGGTTTATAACTGGCTACTGAAAAATCCAAGGTACCATTTTTTGATTTATTGCATGGTAATATTGTATCAGCTGAACACGAAAGTTAAAAATTAGTCTACATACGTAGAAAAGTCCATAAAATCGATTGCCGCAATGCCCGTTAACGTATCTTTTACCGTTCATTAGTTATAGCCCGGCAAAGTGAAATAAACGTGTTAGATTTCCATTGGAAATAAAACTTTGTATTTCTCAAACTAGAATCCTGGGATTTTTTTTACTATTTTTTCCGAAATCAGCACGTTTGATTTAATAGAAATTGATACATATTTATTTAAATATAGGGTGTTTAAATATTTTGGTTTATAACTGGCTACTGAAAAATCCAAGGTACCATTTTTTGATTTATTGCATGGTAATATTGTATCAGCTGAACACGAAAGTTAAAAATTAGTCTACATACGTAGAAAAGTCCATAAAATCGATTGCCGCAATGCCCGTTAACGTATCTTTTACCGTTCATTAGTTATAGCCCGGCAAAGTGAAATAAACGTGTTAGATTTCCATTGGAAATAAAACTTTGTATTTCTCAAACTAGAATCCTGGGATTTTTTTTACTATTTTTTCCGAAATCAGCACGTTTGATTTAATAGAAATTGATACATTTTTATTTAAATATAGGGTGTTTAAATATTTTGGTTTATAACTGGCTACTGAAAAATCCAAGGTACCATTTTTTGATTTATTGCATGGTAATATTGTATCAGCTGAACACGAAAGTTAAAAATTAGTCTACATACGTAGAAAAGTCCATAAAATCGATTGCCGCAATGCCCGTTAACGTATCTTTTACCGTTCATTAGTTATAGCCCGGCAAAGTGAAATAAACGTGTTAGATTTCTATTGGAAATAAAACTTTGTATTTCTCAAACTAGAATCCTGGGATTTTTTTTACTATTTTTTCCGAAATCAGCACGTTTGATTTAATAGAAATTGATACATTTTTATTTAAATATAGGGTGTTTAAATATTTTGGTTTATAACTGGCTACTGAAAAATCCAAGGTACCATTTTTTGATTTATTGCATGGTAATATTGTATCAGCTGAACACGAAAGTTAAAAATTAGTCTACATACGTAGAAAAGTCCATAAAATCGATTGCCGCAATGCCCGTTAACGTATCTTTTACCGTTCATTAGTTATAGCCCGGCAAAGTGAAATAAACGTGTTAGATTTCCATTGGAAATAAAACTTTGTATTTCTCAAACTAGAATCCTGGGATTTTTTTTACTATTTTTTCCGAAATCAGCACGTTTGATTTAATAGAAATTGATACATTTTTATTTAAATATAGGGTGTTTAAATATTTTGGTTTATAACTGGCTACTGAAAAATCCAAGGTACCATTTTTTGATTTATTGCATGGTAATATTGTATCAGCTGAACACGAAAGTTAAAAATTAGTCTACATACGTAGAAAAGTCCATAAAATCGATTGCCGCAATGCCCGTTAACGTATCTTTTACCGTTCATTAGTTATAGCCCGGCAAAGTGAAATAAACGTGTTAGATTTCCATTGGAAATAAAACTTTGTATTTCTCAAACTAGAATCCTGGGATTTTTTTTACTATTTTTTCCGAAATCAGCACGTTTGATTTAATAGAAATTGATACATTTTTATTTAAATATAGGGTGTTTAAATATTTTGGTTTATAACTGGCTACTGAAAAATCCAAGGTACCATTTTTTGATTTATTGCATGGTAATATTGTATCAGCTGAACACGAAAGTTAAAAATTAGTCTACATACGTAGAAAAGTCCATAAAATCGATTGCCGCAATGCCCGTTAACGTATCTTTTACCGTTCATTAGTTATAGCCCGGCAAAGTGAAATAAACGTGTTAGATTTCCATTGGAAATAAAACTTTGTATTTCTCAAACTAGAATCCTGGGATTTTTTTTACTATTTTTTCCGAAATCAGCACGTTTGATTTAATAGAAATTGATACATTTTTATTTAAATATAGGGTGTTTAAATATTTTGGTTTATAACTGGCTACTGAAAAATCCAAGGTACCATTTTTTGATTTATTGCATGGTAATATTGTATCAGCTGAACACGAAAGTTAAAAATTAGTCTACATACGTAGAAAAGTCCATAAAATCGATTGCCGCAATGCCCGTTAACGTATCTTTTACCGTTCATTAGTTATAGCCCGGCAAAGTGAAATAAACGTGTTAGATTTCCATTGGAAATAAAACTTTGTATTTCTCAAACTAGAATCCTGGGATTTTTTTTACTATTTTTTCCGAAATCAGCACGTTTGATTTAATAGAAATTGATACATTTTTATTTAAATATAGGGTGTTTAAATATTTTGGTTTATAACTGGCTACTGAAAAATCCAAGGTACCATTTTTTGATTTATTGCATGGTAATATTGTATCAGCTGAACACGAAAGTTAAAAATTAGTCTACATACGTAGAAAAGTCCATAAAATCGATTGCCGCAATGCCCGTTAACGTATCTTTTACCGTTCATTAGTTATAGCCCGGCAAAGTGAAATAAACGTGTTAGATTTCCATTGGAAATAAAACTTTGTATTTCTCAAACTAGAATCCTGGGATTTTTTTTACTATTTTTTCCGAAATCAGCACGTTTGATTTAATAGAAATTGATACATTTTTATTTAAATATAGGGTGTTTAAATATTTTGGTTTATAACTGGCTACTGAAAAATCCAAGGTACCATTTTTTGATTTATTGCATGGTAATATTGTATCAGCTGAACACGAAAGTTAAAAATTAGTCTACATACGTAGAAAAGTCCATAAAATCGATTGCCGCAATGCCCGTTAACGTATCTTTTACCGTTCATTAGTTATAGCCCGGCAAAGTGAAATAAACGTGTTAGATTTCCATTGGAAATAAAACTTTGTATTTCTCAAACTAGAATCCTGGGATTTTTTTTACTATTTTTTCCGAAATCAGCACGTTTGATTTAATAGAAATTGATACATTTTTATTTAAATATAGGGTGTTTAAATATTTTGGTTTATAACTGGCTACTGAAAAATCCAAGGTACCATTTTTTGATTTATTGCATGGTAATATTGTATCAGCTGAACACGAAAGTTAAAAATTAGTCTACATACATAGAAAAGTCCATAAAATCGATTGCCGCAATGACCGTTAACGTATCTTTTACCGTTCATTAGTTATAGCCCGGCAAAGTGAAATAAACGTGTTAGATTTCCATTGGAAATAAAACTTTGTATTTCTCAAACTAGAATCCTGGGATTTTTTTTACTATTTTTTCCGAAATCAGCACGTTTGATTTAATAGAAATTGATACATTTTTATTTAAATATAGGGTGTTTAAATATTTTGGTTTATAACTGGCTACTGAAAAATCCAAGGTACCATTTTTTGATTTATTGCATGGTAATATTGTATCAGCTGAACACGAAAGTTAAAAATTAGTCTACATACGTAGAAAAGTCCATAAAATCGATTGCCGCAATGCCCGTTAACGTATCTTTTACCGTTCATTAGTTATAGCCCGGCAAAGTGAAATAAACGTGTTAGATTTCCATTGGAAATAAAACTTTGTATTTCTCAAACTAGAATCCTGGGATTTTTTTTACTATTTTTTCCGAAATCAGCACGTTTGATTTAATAGAAATTGATACATTTTTATTTAAATATAGGGTGTTTAAATATTTTGGTTTATAACTGGCTACTGAAAAATCCAAGGTACCATTTTTTGATTTATTGCATGGTAATATTGTATCAGCTGAACACGAAAGTTAAAAATTAGTCTACATACGTAGAAAAGTCCATAAAATCGATTGCCGCAATGCCCGTTAACGTATCTTTTACCGTTCATTAGTTATAGCCCGGCAAAGTGAAATAAACGTGTTAGATTTCCATTGGAAATAAAACTTTGTATTTCTCAAACTAGAATCCTGGGATTTTTTTTACTATTTTTTCCGAAATCAGCACGTTTGATTTAATAGAAATTGATACATTTTTATTTAAATATAGGGTGTTTAAATATTTTGGTTTATAACTGGCTACTGAAAAATCCAAGGTATCATTTTTTGATTTATTGCATGGTAATATTGTATCAGCTGAACACGAAAGTTAAAAATTAGTCTACATACGTAGAAAAGTCCATAAAATCGATTGCCGCAATGCCCGTTAACGTATCTTTTACCGTTCATTAGTTATAGCCCGGCAAAGTGAAATAAACGTGTTAGATTTCCATTGGAAATAAAACTTTGTATTTCTCAAACTAGAATCCTGGGATTTTTTTTACTATTTTTTCCGAAATCAGCACGTTTGATTTAATAGAAATTGATACATTTTTATTTAAATATAGGGTGTTTAAATATTTTGGTTTATAACTGGCTACTGAAAAATCCAAGGTACCATTTTTTGATTTATTGCATGGTAATATTGTATCAGCTGAACACGAAAGTTAAAAATTAGTCTACATACGTAGAAAAGTCCATAAAATCGATTGCCGCAATGCCCGTTAACGTATCTTTTACCGTTCATTAGTTATAGCCCGGCAAAGTGAAATAAACGTGTTAGATTTCCATTGGAAATAAAACTTTGTATTTCTCAAACTAGAATCCTGGGATTTTTTTTACTATTTTTTCCGAAATCAGCACGTTTGATTTAATAGAAATTGATACATTTTTATTTAAATATAGGGTGTTTAAATATTTTGGTTTATAACTGGCTACTGAAAAATCCAAGGTACCATTTTTTGATTTATTGCATGGTAATATTGTATCAGCTGAACACGAAAGTTAAAAATTAGTCTACATACGTAGAAAAGTCCATAAAATCGATTGCCGCAACGCCCGTTAACGTATCTTTTACCGTTCATTAGTTATAGCCCGGCAAAGTGAAATAAACGTGTTAGATTTTCAGTGGAAATAAAACTTTGTATTTCTTAAACTAGAATCCTGGGATTTTTTTTACTATTTTTTCCGAAATCAGCACGTCTGATTTAGTAGAAATTGATACGTTTTTATTAAAATATAGGGTGTTTAAATATTTTGGTTTATAACTGGCTACTGAAAAATCCAAGGTACCATTTTTTGATTTATTGCATGGTAATATTGTATCAGCTGAACACGAAAGTTAAAAATTAGTCTACATACGTAGAAAAGTCCATAAAATCGATTGCCGCAACGCCCGTTAACGTATCTTTTACCGTTCATTAGTTATAGCCCGGCAAAGTGAAATAAACGTGTTAGATTTTCAGTGGAAATAAAACTTTGTATTTCTTAAACTAGAATCCTGGGATTTTTTTTACTATTTTTTCCGAAATCAGCACGTCTGATTTAGTAGAAATTGATACGTTTTTATTTAAATATAGGGTGTTTAAATATTTTGGTTTATAACTGGCTACTGAAAAATCCAAGGTACCATTTTTTGATTTATTGCGTGGTAATATTGTATCAGCTGAACACGAAAGTTAAAAATTAGTCTACATACGTAGAAAAGTCCATAAAATCGATTGCCGCAATGCCCGTTAACGTATCTTTTACCGTTCATTAGTTATAGCCCGGCAAAGTGAAATAAACGTGTTAGATTTCCATTGGAAATAAAACTTTGTATTTCTCAAACTAGAATCCTGGGATTTTTTTTACTATTTTTTCCGAAATCAGCACGTTTGATTTAATAGAAATTGATACATTTTTATTTAAATATAGGGTGTTTAAATATTTTGGTTTATAACTGGCTACTGAAAAATCCAAGGTACCATTTTTTGATTTATTGCATGGTAATATTGTATCAGCTGAACACGAAAGTTAAAAATTAGTCTACATACGTAGAAAAGTCCATAAAATCGATTGCCGCAATGCCCGTTAACGTATCTTTTACCGTTCATTAGTTATAGCCCGGCAAAGTGAAATAAACGTGTTAGATTTCCATTGGAAATAAAACTTTGTATTTCTCAAACTAGAATCCTGGGATTTTTTTTACTATTTTTTCCGAAATCAGCACGTTTGATTTAATAGAAATTGATACATTTTTATTTAAATATAGGGTGTTTAAATATTTTGGTTTATAACTGGCTACTGAAAAATCCAAGGTACCATTTTTTGATTTATTGCATGGTAATATTGTATCAGCTGAACACGAAAGTTAAAAATTAGTCTACATACGTAGAAAAGTCCATAAAATCGATTGCCGCAATGCCCGTTAACGTATCTTTTACCGTTCATTAGTTATAGCCCGGCAAAGTGAAATAAACGTGTTAGATTTCCATTGGAAATAAAACTTTGTATTTCTAAAACTAGAATCTTGGGATTTTTTTTACTATTTTTTCCGAAATCAGCACGTTTGATTTAATAGAAATTGATACATTTTTATTTAAATATAGGGTGTTTAAATATTTTGGTTTATAACTGGCTACTGAAAAATCCAAGGTACCATTTTTTGATTTATTGCATGGTAATATTGTATCAGCTGAACACGAAAGTTAAAAATTAGTCTACATACGTAGAAAAGTCCATAAAATCGATTGCCGCAATGCCCGTTAACGTATCTTTTACCGTTCATTAGTTATAGCCCGGCAAAGTGAAATAAACGTGTTAGATTTCCATTGGAAATAAAACTTTGTATTTCTCAAACTAGAATCCTGGGATTTTTTTTACTATTTTTTTCGAAATCAGCACGTTTGATTTAATAGAAATTGATACATTTTTATTTAAATATAGGGTGTTTAAATATTTTGGTTTATAACTGGCTACTGAAAAATCCAAGGTACCATTTTTTGATTTATTGCATGGTAATATTGTATCAGCTGAACACGAAAGTTAAAAATTAGTCTACATACGTAGAAAAGTCCATAAAATCGATTGTCGCAATGCCCATTAACGTATCTTTTACCGTTCATTAGTTATAGCCCGGCAAAGTGAAATAAACGTGTTAGATTTCCATTGGAAATAAAACTTTGTATTTCTCAACCTAGAATCCTGGGATTTTTTTTACTATTTTTTCCGAAATCAGCACGTTTGATTTAATAGAAATTGATACATTTTTATTTAAATATAGGGTGTTTAAATATTTTGGTTTATAACTGGCTACTGAAAAATCCAAGGTACCATTTTTTGATTTATTGCATGGTAATATTGTATCAGCTGAACACGAAAGTTAAAAATTAGTCTACATACGTAGAAAAGTCCATAAAATCGATTGCCGCAATGCCCGTTAACGTATCTTTTACCGTTCATTAGTTATAGCCCGGCAAAGTGAAATAAACGTGTTAGATTTCCATTGGAAATAAAACTTTGTATTTCTCAAACTAGAATCCTGGGATTTTTTTTACTATTTTTTCCGAAATCAGCACGTTTGATTTAATAGAAATTGATACATTTTTATTTAAATATAGGGTGTTTAAATATTTTGGTTTATAACTGGCTACTGAAAAATCCAAGGTACCATTTTTTGATTTATTGCATGGTAATATTGTATCAGCTGAACACGAAAGTTAAAAATTAGTCTACATACGTAGAAAAGTCCATAAAATCGATTGCCGCAATGCCCGTTAACGTATCTTTTACCGTTCATTAGTTATAGCCCGGCAAAGTGAAATAAACGTGTTAGATTTCCATTGGAAATAAAACTTTGTATTTCTCAAACTAGAATCCTGGGATTTTTTTTACTATTTTTTCCGAAATCAGCACGTTTGATTTAATAGAAATTGATACATTTTTATTTAAATATAGGGTGTTTAAATATTTTGGTTTATAACTGGCTACTGAAAAATCCAAGGTACCATTTTTTGATTTATTGCATGGTAATATTGTATCAGCTGAACACGAAAGTTAAAAATTAGTCTACATACGTAGAAAAGTCCATAAAATCGATTGCCGCAATGCCCGTTAACGTATCTTTTACCGTTCATTAGTTATAGCCCGGCAAAGTGAAATAAACGTGTTAGATTTCCATTGGAAATAAAACTTTGTATTTCTCAAACTAGAATCCTGGGATTTTTTTTACTATTTTTTCCGAAATCAGCACGTTTGATTTAATAGAAATTGATACATTTTTATTTAAATATAGGGTGTTTAAATATTTTGGTTTATAACTGGCTACTGAAAAATCCAAGGTACCATTTTTTGATTTATTGCATGGTAATATTGTATCAGCTGAACACGAAAGTTAAAAATTAGTCTACATACGTAGAAAAGTCCATAAAATCGATTGCCGCAATGCCCGTTAACGTATCTTTTACCGTTCATTAGTTATAGCCCGGCAAAGTGAAATAAACGTGTTAGATTTCCATTGGAAATAAAACTTTGTATTTCTCAAACTAGAATCCTGGGATTTTTTTTACTATTTTTTCCGAAATCAGCACGTTTGATTTAATAGAAATTGATACATTTTTATTTAAATATAGGGTGTTTAAATATTTTGGTTTATAACTGGCTACTGAAAAATCCAAGGTACCATTTTTTGATTTATTGCATGGTAATATTGTATCAGCTGAACACGAAAGTTAAAAATTAGTCTACATACGTAGAAAAGTCCATATAATCGATTGCCGCAATGCCCGTTAACGTATCTTTTACCGTTCATTAGTTATAGCCCGGCAAAGTGAAATAAACGTGTTAGATTTCCATTGGAAATAAAACTTTGTATTTCTCAAACTAGAATCCTGGGATTTTTTTTACTATTTTTTCCGAAATCAGCACGTTTGATTTAATAGAAATTGATACATTTTTATTTAAATATAGGGTGTTTAAATATTTTGGTTTATAACTGGCTACTGAAAAATCCAAGGTACCATTTTTTTATTTATTGCATGGTAATATTGTATCAGCTGAACACGAAAGTTAAAAATTAGTCTACATACGTAGAAAAGTCCATAAAATCGATTGCCGCAATGCACGTTAACGTATCTTTTACCGTTCATTAGTTATAGCCCGGCAAAGTGAAATAAACGTGTTAGATTTCCATTGGAAATAAAACTTTGTATTTCTCAAACTAGAATCCTGGGATTTTTTTTACTATTTTTTCCGAAATCAGCACTTTTGATTTAATAGAAATTGATACATTTTTATTTAAATATAGGGTGTTTAAATATTTTGGTTTATAACTGGCTACTGAAAAATCCAAGGTACCATTTTTTGATTTATTGCATGGTAATATTGTATCAGCTGAACACGAAAGTTAAAAATTAGTCTACATACGTAGAAAAGTCCATAAAATCGATTGCCGCAATGCCCGTTAACGTATCTTTTACCGTTCATTAGTTATAGCCCGGCAAAGTGAAATAAACGTGTTAGATTTCCATTGGAAATAAAACTTTGTATTTCTCAAACTAGAATCCTGGGATTTTTTTTACTATTTTTTCCGAAATCAGCACGTTTGATTTAATAGAAATTGATACATTTTTATTTAAATATAGGGTGTTTAAATATTTTGGTTTATAACTGGCTACTGAAAAATCCAAGGTACCATTTTTTGATTTATTGCATGGTAATATTGTATCAGCTGAACACGAAAGTTAAAAATTAGTCTACATACGTAGAAAAGTCCATAAAATCGATTGCCGCAACGCCCGTTAACGTATCTTTTACCGTTCATTAGTTATAGCCCGGCAAAGTGAAATAAACGTGTTAGATTTTCAGTGGAAATAAAACTTTGTATTTCTTAAACTAGAATCCTGGGATTTTTTTTACTATTTTTCCGAAATCAGCACGTCTGATTTAGTAGAAATTGATACGTTTTTATTTAAATATAGGGTGTTTAAATATTTTGGTTTATAACTGGCTACTGAAAAATCCAAGGTACCATTTTTTGATTTATTGCATGGTAATATTGTATCAGCTGAACACGAAAGTTAAAAATTAGTCTACATACGTAGAAAAGTCCATAAAATCGATTGCCGCAATGCCCGTTAACGTATCTTTTACCGTTCATTAGTTATAGCCCGGCAAAGTGAAATAAACGTGTTAGATTTCCATTGGAAATAAAACTTTGTATTTCTCAAACTAGAATCCTGGGATTTTTTTTACTATTTTTTCCGAAATCAGCACGTTTGATTTAATAGAAATTGATACATTTTTATTTAAATATAGGGTGTTTAAATATTTTGGTTTATAACTAGCTACTGAAAAATCCAAGGTACCATTTTTTGATTTATTGCATGGTAATATTGTATCAGCTGAACACGAAAGTTAAAAATTAGTCTACATACGTAGAAAAGTCCATAAAATCGATTGCCGCAATGCCCGTTAACGTATCTTTTACCGTTCATTAGTTATAGCCCGGCAAAGTGAAATAAACGTGTTAGATTTCCATTGGAAATAAAACTTTGTATTTCTCAAACTAGAATCCTGGGATTTTTTTTACTATTTTTTCCGAAATCAGCACGTTTGATTTAATAGAAATTGATACATTTTTATTTAAATATAGGGTGTTTAAATATTTTGGTTTATAACTGGCTACTGAAAAATCCAAGGTACCATTTTTTGATTTATTGCATGGTAATATTGTATCAGCTGAACACGAAAGTTAAAAATTAGTCTACATACGTAGAAAAGTCCATATAATCGATTGCCGCAATGCCCGTTAACGTATCTTTTACCGTTCATTAGTTATAGCCCGGCAAAGTGAAATAAACGTGTTAGATTTCCATTGGAAATAAAACTTTGTATTTCTCAAACTAGAATCCTGGGATTTTTTTTACTATTTTTTCCGAAATCAGCACGTTTGATTTAATAGAAATTGATACATTTTTATTTAAATATAGGGTGTTTAAATATTTTGGTTTATAACTGGCTACTGAAAAATCCAAGGTACCATTTTTTTATTTATTGCATGGTAATATTGTATCAGCTGAACACGAAAGTTAAAAATTAGTCTACATACGTAGAAAAGTCCATAAAATCGATTGCCGCAATGCACGTTAACGTATCTTTTACCGTTCATTAGTTATAGCCCGGCAAAGTGAAATAAACGTGTTAGATTTCCATTGGAAATAAAACTTTGTATTTCTCAAACTAGAATCCTGGGATTTTTTTTACTATTTTTTCCGAAATCAGCACGTTTGATTTAATAGAAATTGATACATTTTTATTTAAATATAGGGTGTTTAAATATTTTGGTTTATAACTGGCTACTGAAAAATCCAAGGTACCATTTTTTGATTTATTGCATGGTAATATTGTATCAGCTGAACACGAAAGTTAAAAATTAGTCTACATACGTAGAAAAGTCCATAAAATCGATTGCCGCAATGCCCGTTAACGTATCTTTTACCGTTCATTAGTTATAGCCCGGCAAAGTGAAATAAACGTGTTAGATTTCCATTGGAAATAAAACTTTGTATTTCTCAAACTAGAATCCTGGGATTTTTTTTACTATTTTTTCCGAAATCAGCACGTTTGATTTAATAGAAATTGATACATTTTTATTTAAATATAGGGTGTTTAAATATTTTGGTTTATAACTGGCTACTGAAAAATCCAAGGTACCATTTTTTGATTTATTGCATGGTAATATTGTATCAGCTGAACACGAAAGTTAAAAATTAGTCTACATACGTAGAAAAGTCCATAAAATCGATTGCCGCAACGCCCGTTAACGTATCTTTTACCGTTCATTAGTTATAGCCCGGCAAAGTGAAATAAACGTGTTAGATTTTCAGTGGAAATAAAACTTTGTATTTCTTAAACTAGAATCCTGGGATTTTTTTTACTATTTTTTCCGAAATCAGCACGTCTGATTTAGTAGAAATTGATACGTTTTTATTAAAATATAGGGTGTTTAAATATTTTGGTTTATAACTGGCTACTGAAAAATCCAAGGTACCATTTTTTGATTTATTGCATGGTAATATTGTATCAGCTGAACACGAAAGTTAAAAATTAGTCTACATACGTAGAAAAGTCCATAAAATCGATTGCCGCAATGCCCGTTAACGTATCTTTTACCGTTCATTAGTTATAGCCCGGCAAAGTGAAATAAACGTGTTAGATTTCCATTGGAAATAAAACTTTGTATTTCTCAAACTAGAATCCTGGGATTTTTTTTACTATTTTTTCCGAAATCAGCACGTTTGATTTAATAGAAATTGATACATTTTTATTTAAATATAGGGTGTTTAAATATTTTGGTTTATAACTGGCTACTGAAAAATCCAAGGTACCATTTTTTGATTTATTGCATGGTAATATTGTATCAGCTGAACACGAAAGTTAAAAATTAGTCTACATACGTAGAAAAGTCCATAAAATCGATTGTCGCAATGCCCATTAACGTATCTTTTACCGTTCATTAGTTATAGCCCGGCAAAGTGAAATAAACGTGTTAGATTTCCTTTGGAAATAAAACTTTGTATTTCTCAAACTAGAATCCTGGGATTTTTTTTACTATTTTTTCCGAAATCAGCACGTTTGATTTAATAGAAATTGATACATTTTTATTTAAATATAGGGTGTTTAAATATTTTGGTTTATAACTGGCTACTGAAAAATCCAAGGTACCATTTTTTGATTTATTGCATGGTAATATTGTATCAGCTGAACACGAAAGTTAAAAATTAGTCTACATACGTAGAAAAGTCCATAAAATCGATTGCCGCAATGCCCGTTAACGTATCTTTTACCGTTCATTAGTTATAGCCCGGCAAAGTGAAATAAACGTGTTAGATTTCCATTGGAAATAAAACTTTGTATTTCTCAAACTAGAATCCTGGGATTTTTTTTACTATTTTTTCCGAAATCAGCACGTTTGATTTAATAGAAAATGATACATTTTTATTTAAATATAGGGTGTTTAAATATTTTGGTTTATAACTGGCTACTGAAAAATCCAAGGTACCATTTTTTGATTTATTGCATGGTAATATTGTATCAGCTGAACACGAAAGTTAAAAATTAGTCTACATACGTAGAAAAGTCCATAAAATCGATTGCCGCAACGCCCGTTAACGTATCTTTTACCGTTCATTAGTTATAGCCCGGCAAAGTGAAATAAACGTGTTAGATTTTCAGTGGAAATAAAACTTTGTATTTCTTAAACTAGAATCCTGGGATTTTTTTTACTATTTTTTCCGAAATCAGCACGTCTGATTTAGTAGAAATTGATACGTTTTTATTAAAATATAGGGTGTTTAAATATTTTGGTTTATAACTGGCTACTGAAAAATCCAAGGTACCATTTTTTGATTTATTGCATGGTAATATTGTATCAGCTGAACACGAAAGTTAAAAATTAGTCTACATACGTAGAAAAGTCCATAAAATCGATTGCCGCAATGCCCGTTAACGTATCTTTTACCGTTCATTAGTTATAGCCCGGCAAAGTGAAATAAACGTGTTAGATTTCCATTGGAAATAAAACTTTGTATTTCTCAAACTAGAATCCTGGGATTTTTTTTACTATTTTTTCCGAAATCAGCACGTTTGATTTAATAGAAATTGATACATTTTTATTTAAATATAGGGTGTTTAAATATTTTGGTTTATAACTGGCTACTGAAAAATCCAAGGTACCATTTTTTGATTTATTGCATGGTAATATTGTATCAGCTGAACACGAAAATTAAAAATTAGTCTACATACGTAGAAAAGTCCATAAAATCGATTGTCGCAATGCCCATTAACGTATCTTTTACCGTTCATTAGTTATAGCCCGGCAAAGTGAAATAAACGTGTTAGATTTCCATTGGAAATAAAACTTTGTATTTCTCAAACTAGAATCCTGGGATTTTTTTTACTATTTTTTCCGAAATCAGCACGTTTGATTTAATAGAAATTGATACATTTTTATTTAAATATAGGGTGTTTAAATATTTTGGTTTATAACTGGCTACTGAAAAATCCAAGGTACCATTTTTTGATTTATTGCATGGTAATATTGTATCAGCTGAACACGAAAGTTAAAAATTAGTCTACATACGTAGAAAAGTCCATAAAATCGATTGCCGCAATGCCCGTTAACGTATCTTTTACCGTTCATTAGTTATAGCCCGGCAAAGTGAAATAAACGTGTTAGATTTCCATTGGAAATAAAACTTTGTATTTCTCAAACTAGAATCCTGGGATTTTTTTTACTATTTTTTCCGAAATCAGCACGTTTGATTTAATAGAAAATGATACATTTTTATTTAAATATAGGGTGTTTAAATATTTTGGTTTATAACTGGCTACTGAAAAATCCAAGGTACCATTTTTTGATTTATTGCATGGTAATATTGTATCAGCTGAACACGAAAGTTAAAAATTAGTCTACATACGTAGAAAAGTCCATAAAATCGATTGCCGCAATGCCCGTTAACGTATCTTTTACCGTTCATTAGTTATAGCCCGGCAAAGTGAAATAAACGTGTTAGATTTCCATTGGAAATAAAACTTTGTATTTCTCAAACTAGAATCCTGGGATTTTTTTTACTATTTTTTCCGAAATCAGCACGTTTGATTTAATAGAAATTGATACATTTTTATTTAAATATAGGGTGTTTAAATATTTTGGTTTATAACTGGCTACTGAAAAATCCAAGGTACCATTTTTTGATTTATTGCATGGTAATATTGTATCAGCTGAACACGAAAGTTAAAAATTAGTCTACATACGTAGAAAAGTCCATAAAATCGATTGCCGCAATGCCCGTTAACGTATCTTTTACCGTTCATTAGTTATAGCCCGGCAAAGTGAAATAAACGTGTTAGATTTCCATTGGAAATAAAACTTTGTATTTCTCAAACTAGAATCCTGGGATTTTTTTTACTATTTTTTCCGAAATCAGCACGTTTGATTTAATAGAAATTGATTCATTTTTATTTAAATATAGGGTGTTTAAATATTTTGGTTTATAACTGGCTACTGAAAAATCCAAGGTACCATTTTTTGATTTATTGCATGGTAATATTGTATCAGCTGAACACGAAAGTTAAAAATTAGTCTACATACGTAGAAAAGTCCATAAAATCGATTGCTGCAATGCCCGTTAACGTATCTTTTACCGTTCATTAGTTATAGCCCGGCAAAGTGAAATAAACGTGTTAGATTTCCATTGGAAATAAAACTTTGTATTTCTAAAACTAGAATCTTGGGATTTTTTTTACTATTTTTTCCGAAATCAGCACGTTTGATTTAATAGAAATTGATACATTTTTATTTAAATATAGGGTGTTTAAATATTTTGGTTTATAACTGGCTACTGAAAAATCCAAGGTACCATTTTTTGATTTATTGCATAGTAATATTGTATCAGCTGAACACGAAAGTTAAAAATTAGTCTACATACGTAGAAAAGTCCATAAAATCGATTGCCGCAATGCCCGTTAACGTATCTTTTACCTTTCATTAGTTATAGCCCGGCAAAGTGAAATAAACGTGTTAGATTTCCATTGGAAATAAAACTTTGTATTTCTAAAACTAGAATCTTGGGATTTTTTTTACTATTTTTTCCGAAATCAGCACGTTTGATTAAATAGAAATTGATACATTTTTATTTAAATATAGGGTGTTTAAATATTTTGGTTTATAACTGGCTACTGAAAAATCCAAGGTACCATTTTTTGATTTATTGCATGGTAATATTGTATCAGCTGAACACGAAAGTTAAAAATTAGTCTACATACGTAGAAAAGTCCATAAAATCGATTGCCGCAATGCCCGTTAACGTATCTTTTACCGTTCATTAGTTATAGCCCGGCAAAGTGAAATAAACGTGTTAGATTTCCATTGGAAATAAAACTTTGTATTTCTCAAACTAGAATCCTGGGATTTTTTTTACTATTTTTTCCGAAATCAGCACGTTTGATTTAATAGAAATTGATACATTTTTATTTAAATATAGGGTGTTTAAATATTTTGGTTTATAACTGGCTACTGAAAAATCCAAGGTACCATTTTTTGATTTATTGCATGGTAATATTGTATCAGCTGAACACGAAAGTTAAAAATTAGTCTACATACGTAGAAAAGTCCATAAAATCGATTGCCGCAACGCCCGTTAACGTATCTTTTACCGTTCATTAGTTATAGCCCGGCAAAGTGAAATAAACGTGTTAGATTTTCAGTGGAAATAAAACTTTGTATTTCTTAAACTAGAATCCTGGGATTTTTTTTACTATTTTTTCCGAAATCAGCACGTCTGATTTAGTAGAAATTGATACGTTTTTATTTAAATATAGGGTGTTTAAATATTTTGGTTTATAACTGGCTACTGAAAAATCCAAGGTACCATTTTTTGATTTATTGCATGGTAATATTGTATCAGCTGAACACGAAAGTTAAAAATTAGTCTACATACGTAGAAAAGTCCATAAAATCGATTGCCGCAATGCCCGTTAACGTATCTTTTACCGTTCATTAGTTATAGCCCGGCAAAGTGAAATAAACGTGTTAGATTTCCATTGGAAATAAAACTTTGTATTTCTCAAACTAGAATCCTGGGATTTTTTTTACTATTTTTTCCGAAATCAGCACGTTTGATTTAATAGAAATTGATACATTATTATTTAAATATAGGGTGTTTAAATATTTTGGTTTATAACTGGCTACTGAAAAATCCAAGGTACCATTTTTTGATTTATTGCATGGTAATATTGTATCAGCTGAACACGAAAGTTAAAAATTAGTCTACATACGTAGAAAAGTCCATAAAATCGATTGCCGCAATGCACGTTAACGTATCTTTTACCGTTCATTAGTTATAGCCCGGCAAAGTGAAATAAACGTGTTAGATTTCCATTGGAAATAAAACTTTGTATTTCTCAAACTAGAATCCTGGGATTTTTTTTACTATTTTTTCCGAAATCAGCACGTTTGATTTAATAGAAATTGATACATTTTTATTTAAATATAGGGTGTTTAAATATTTTGGTTTATAACTGGCTACTGAAAAATCCAAGGTACCATTTTTTGATTTATTGCATGGTAATATTGTATCAGCTGAACACGAAAGTTAAACATTAGTCTACATACGTAGAAAAGTCCATAAAATCGATTGCCGCAATGCCCGTTAACGTATCTTTTACCGTTCATTAGTTATAGCCCGGCAAAGTGAAATAAACGTGTTAGATTTCCATTGGAAATAAAACTTTGTATTTCTAAAACTAGAATCTTGGGATTTTTTTTACTATTTTTTCCGAAATCAGCACGTTTAATTTAATAGAAATTGATACATTTTTATTTAAATATAGGGTGTTTAAATATTTTGGTTTATAACTGGCTACTGAAAAATCCAAGGTACCATTTTTTGATTTATTGCATAGTAATATTGTATCAGCTGAACACGAAAGTTAAAAATTAGTCTACATACGTAGAAAAGTCCATAAAATCGATAGCCGCAATGCCCGTTAACGTATCTTTTACCGTTCATTAGTTATAGCCCGGCAAAGTGAAATAAACGTGTTAGATTTTCATTGGAAATAAAACTTTGTATTTCTCAAACTAGAATCCTGGGATTTTTTTTACTATTTTTTCCGAAATCAGCACGTTTGATTTAATAGAAATTGATACATTTTTATTTAAATATAGGGTGTTTGAATATTTTGGTTTATAACTGGCTACTGAAAAATCCAAGGTACCATTTTTTGATTTATTGCATGGTAATATTGTATCAGCTGAACACGAAAGTTAAAAATTAGTCTACATACGTAGAAAAGTCCATAAAATCGATTGCCGCAATGCCCGTTAACGTATCTTTTACCGTTCATTAGTTATAGTCCGGCAAAGTGAAATAAACGTGTTAGATTTCCATTGGAAATAAAACTTTGTATTTCTCAAACTAGAATCCTGGGATTTTTTTTACTATTTTTTCCGAAATCAGCACGTTTGATTTAATAGAAATTGATACATTTTTATTTAAATATAGGGTGTTTAAATATTTTGGTTTATAACTGGCTACTGAAAAATCCAAGGTACCATTTTTTGATTTATTGCATGGTAATATTGTATCAGCTGAACACGAAAGTTAAAAATTAGTCTACATACGTAGAAAAGTCCATAAAATCGATTGCCGCAATGCCCGTTAACGTATCTTTTACCGTTCATTAGTTATAGCCCGGCAAAGTGAAATAAACGTGTTAGATTTCCATTGGAAATAAAACTTTGTATTTCTCAAACTAGAATCCTGGGATTTTTTTTACTATTTTTTCCGAAATCAGCACGTTTGATTTAATAGAAATTGATACATTTTTATTTAAATATAGGGTGTTTAAATATTTTGGTTTATAACTGGCTACTGAAAAATCCAAGGTACCATTTTTTGATTTATTGCATAGTAATATTGTATCAGCTGAACACGAAAGTTAAAAATTAGTCTACATACGTAGAAAAGTCCATAAAATCGATTCCCGCAATGCCCGTTAACGTATCTTTTACCGTTCATTAGTTATAGCCCGGCAAAGTGAAATAAACGTGTTAGATTTCCATTGGAAATAAAACTTTGTATTTCTCAAACTAGAATCCTGGGATTTTTTTTTACTATTTTTTCCGAAATCAGCACGTTTGATTTAATAGAAATTGATACATTTTTATTTAAATATAGGGTGTTTAAATATTTTGGTTTATAACTGGCTACTGAAAAATCCAAGGTACCATTTTTTGATTTATTGCATGGTAATATTGTATCAGCTGAACACGAAAGTTAAAAATTAGTCTACATACGTAGAAAAGTCCATAAAATCGATTGCCGCAATGCCCGTTAACGTATCTTTTACCGTTCATTAGTTATAGCCCGGCAAAGTGAAATAAACGTGTTAGATTTCCATTGGAAATAAAACTTTGTATTTCTCAAACTAGAATCCTGGGATTTTTTTTTACTATTTTTTCCGAAATCAGCACGTTTGATTTAATAGAAATTGATACATTTTTATTTAAATATAGGGTGTTTAAATATTTTGGTTTATAACTGGCTACTGAAAAATCCAAGGTACCATTTTTTGATTTATTGCATGGTAATATTGTATCAGCTGAACACGAAAGTTGAAAATTAGTCTACATACGTAGAAAAGTCCATAAAATCGATTGCTGCAATGCCCGTTAACGTATCTTTTACCGTTCATTAGTTATAGCCCGGCAAAGTGAAATAAACGTGTTAGATTTCCATTGGAAATAAAACTTTGTATTTCTCAAACTAGAATCCTGGGATTTTTTTTACTATTTTTTCCGAAATCAGCACGTTTGATTTAATAGAAATTGATACATTTTTATTTAAATATAGGGTGTTTAAATATTTTGGTTTATAACTGGCTACTGAAAAATCCAAGGTACCATTTTTTGATTTATTGCATGGTAATATTGTATCAGCTGAACACGAAAGTTAAAAATTAGTCTACATACGTAGAAAAGTCCATAAAATCGATTGCCGCAATGCCCGTTAACGTATCTTTTACCGTTCATTAGTTATAGCCCGGCAAAGTGAAATAAACGTGTTAGATTTCCATTGGAAATAAAACTTTGTATTTCTCAAACTAGAATCCTGGGATTTTTTTTACTATTTTTTCCGAAATCAGCTCGTTTGATTTAATAGAAATTGATACATTTTTATTTAAATATAGGGTGTTTAAATATTTTGGTTTATAACTGGCTACTGAAAAATCCAAGGTACCATTTTTTGATTTATTGCATGGTAATATTGTATCAGCTGAACACGAAAGTTAAAAATTAGTCTACATACGTAGAAAAGTCCATAAAATCGATTGCCGCAATGCCCGTTAACGTATCTTTTACCGTTCATTAGTTATAGCCCGGCAAAGTGAAATAAACGTGTTAGATTTCCATTGGAAATAAAACTTTGTATTTCTCAAACTAGAATCCTGGGATTTTTTTTACTATTTTTTCCGAAATCAGCACGTTTGATTTAATAGAAATTGATACATTTTTATTTAAATATAGGGTGTTTAAATATTTTGGTTTATAACTGGCTACTGAAAAATCCAAGGTACCATTTTTTGATTTATTGCACGGTAATATTGTATCAGCTGAACACGAAAGTTAAAAATTGGTCAACATACGTAGAAAAGTCCATAAAATCGATTGCTGCAATGCCCGTTAACGTATCTTTTACCGTTCATTAGTTATAGCCCGGCAAAGTGAAATAAACGTGTTAGATTTCCATTGGAAATAAAACTTTGTATTTCTCAAACTAGAATCCTGGGATTTTTTTTACTATTTTTTCCGAAATCAGCACGTTTGATTTAATAGAAATTGATACATTTTTATTTAAATATAGGGTGTTTAAATATTTTGGTTTATAACTGGCTACTGAAAAATCCAAGGTACCATTTTTTATTTATTGCATGGTAATGTTGTATCAGCTGAACACGAAAGTTAAAAATTAGTCTACATACGTAGAAAAGTCCATAAAATCGATTGCCGCAATGCCCGTTAACGTATCTTTTACCGTTCATTAGTTATAGCCCGGCAAAGTGAAATAAACGTGTTAGATTTCCATTGGAAATAAAACTTTGTATTTCTCAAACTAGAATCCTGGGATTTTTTTTACTATTTTTTCCGAAATCAGCTCGTTTGATTTAATAGAAATTGATACATTTTTATTTAAATATAGGGTGTTTAAATATTTTGGTTTATAACTGGCTACTGAAAAATCCAAGGTACCATTTTTTGATTTATTGCATGGTAATATTGTATCAGCTGAACACGAAAGTTAAAAATTAGTCTACATACGTAGAAAAGTCCATAAAATCGATTGCCGCAATGCCCGTTAACGTATCTTTTACCGTTCATTAGTTATAGCCCGGCAAAGTGAAATAAACGTGTTAGATTTCCATTGGAAATAAAACTTTGTATTTCTCAAACTAGAATCCTGGGATTTTTTTTACTATTTTTTCCGAAATCAGCACGTTTGATTTAATAGAAATTGATACATTTTTATTTAAATATAGGGTGTTTAAATATTTTGGTTTATAACTGGCTACTGAAAAATCCAAGGTACCATTTTTTGATTTATTGCATGGTAATATTGTATCAGCTGAACACGAAAGTTAAAAATTAGTCTACATACGTAGAAAAGTCCATAAAATCGATTGCCGCAATGCCCGTTAACGTATCTTTTACCGTTCATTAGTTATAGCCCGGCAAAGTGAAATAAACGTGTTAGATTTCCATTGGAAATAAAACTTTGTATTTCTCAAACTAGAATCCTGGGATTTTTTTTACTATTTTTTCCGAAATCAGCACGTTTGATTTAATAGAAATTGATACATTGTTATTTAAATATAGGGTGTTTAAATATTTTGGTTTATAACTGGCTACTGAAAAATCCAAGGTACCATTTTTTGATTTATTGCATGGTAATATTGTATCAGCTGAACACGAAAGTTAAAAATTAGTCTACATACGTAGAAAAGTCCATGAAATCGATTGCCGCAATGCCCGTTAACGTATCTTTTACCGTTCATTAGTTATAGCCCGGCAAAGTGAAATAAACGTGTTAGATTTCCATTGGAAATAAAACTTTGTATTTCTCAAACTAGAATCCTGGGATTTTTTTTACTATTTTTTCCGAAATCAGCACGTTTGATTTAATAGAAATTGATACATTTTTATTTAAATATAGGGTGTTTAAATATTTTGGTTTATAACTGGCTACTGAAAAATCCAAGGTACCATTTTTTGATTTATTGCATGGTAATATTGTATCAGCTGAACACGAAAGTTAAAAATTAGTCTACATACGTAGAAAAGTCCATAAAATCGATTGCCGCAATGCCCGTTAACGTATCTTTTACCGTTCATTAGTTATAGCCCGGCAAAGTGAAATAAACGTGTTAGATTTCCATTGGAAATAAAACTTTGTATTTCTCAAACTAGAATCCTGGGATTTTTTTTACTATTTTTTCCGAAATCAGCACGTTTGATTTAATAGAAATTGATACATTTTTATTTAAATATAGGGTGTTTAAATATTTTGGTTTATAACTGGCTACTGAAAAATCCAAGGTACCATTTTTTGATTTATTGCATGGTAATATTGTATCAGCTGAACACGAAAGTTAAAAATTAGTCTACATACGTAGAAAAGTCCATAAAATCGATTGCCGCAATGCCCGTTAACGTATCTTTTACCGTTCATTAGTTATAGCCCGGCAAAGTGAAATAAACGTGTTAGATTTCCATTGGAAATAAAACTTTGTATTTCTCAAACTAGAATCCTGGGATTTTTTTTACTATTTTTTCCGAAATCAGCACGTTTGATTTAATAGAAATTGATACATTTTTATTTAAATATAGGGTGTTTAAATATTTTGGTTTATAACTGGCTACTGAAAAATCCAAGGTACCATTTTTTGATTTATTGCATGGTAATATTGTATCAGCTGAACACGAAAGTTAAAAATTAGTCTACATACGTAGAAAAGTCCATAAAATCGATTGCCGCAATGCCCGTTAACGTATCTTTTACCGTTCATTAGTTATAGCCCGGCAAAGTGAAATAAACGTGTTAGATTTCCATTGGAAATAAAACTTTGTATTTCTCAAACTAGAATCCTGGGATTTTTTTTACTATTTTTTCCGAAATCAGCACGTTTGATTTAATAGAAATTGATACATTGTTATTTGAATATAGGGTGTTTAAATATTTTGGTTTATAACTGGCTACTGAAAAATCCAAGGTACCATTTTTTGATTTATTGCATGGTAATATTGTATCAGCTGAACACGAAAGTTAAAAATTAGTCTACATACGTAGAAAAGTCCATAAAATCGATTGCCGCAATGCCCGTTAACGTATCTTTTACCGTTCATTAGTTATAGCCCGGCAAAGTGAAATAAACGTGTTAGATTTCCATTGGAAATAAAACTTTGTATTTCTCAAACTAGAATCCTGGGATTTTTTTTACTATTTTTTCCGAAATCAGCACGTTTGATTTAATAGAAATTGATACATTTTTATTTAAATATAGGGTGTTTAAATATTTTGGTTTATAACTGGCTACTGAAAAATCCAAGGTACCATTTTTTGATTTATTGCATGGTAATATTGTATCAGCTGAACACGAAAGTTAAAAATTAGTCTACATACGTAGAAAAGTCCATAAAATCGATTGCCGCAATGCCCGTTAACGTATCTTTTACCGTTCATTAGTTATAGCCCGGCAAAGTGAAATAAACGTGTTAGATTTCCATTGGAAATAAAACTTTGTATTTCTCAAACTAGAATCCTGGGATTTTTTTTACTATTTTTTCCGAAATCAGCACGTTTGATTTAATAGAAATTGATACATTTTTATTTAAATATAGGGTGTTTAAATATTTTGGTTTATAACTGGCTACTGAAAAATCCAAGGTACCATTTTTTGATTTATTGCATGGTAATATTGTATCAGCTGAACACGAAAGTTAAAAATTAGTCTACATACGTAGAAAAGTCCATGAAATCGATTGCCGTAATGCCCGTTAACGTATCTTTTACCGTTCATTAGTTATAGCCCGGCAAAGTGAAATAAACGTGTTAGATTTCCATTGGAAATAAAACTTTGTATTTCTCAAACTAGAATCCTGGGATTTTTTTTACTATTTTTTCCGAAATCAGCACGTTTGATTTAATAGAAATTGATACATTTTTATTTAAATATAGGGTGTTTAAATATTTTGGTTTATAACTGGCTACTGAAAAATCCAAGGTACCATTTTTTGATTTATTGCATGGTAATATTGTATCAGCTGAACACGAAAGTTAAAAATTAGTCTACATACGTAGAAAAGTCCATAAAATCGATTGCCGCAATGCCCGTTAACGTATCTTTTACCGTTCATTAGTTATAGCCCGGCAAAGTGAAATAAACGTGTTAGATTTCCATTGGAAATAAAACTTTGTATTTCTCAAACTAGAATCCTGGGATTTTTTTTACTATTTTTTCCGAAATCAGCACGTTTGATTTAATAGAAATTGATACATTTTTATTTAAATATAGGGTGTTTAAATATTTTGGTTTATAACTTGCTACTGAAAAATCCAAGGTACCATTTTTTGATTTATTGCATGGTAATATTGTATCAGCTGAACACGAAAGTTAAAAATTAGTCTACATACGTAGAAAAGTCCATAAAATCGATTGCCGCAATGCCCGTTAACGTATCTTTTACCGTTCATTAGTTATAGCCCGGCAAAGTGAAATAAACGTGTTAGATTTCCATTGGAAATAAAACTTTGTATTTCTCAAACTAGAATCCTGGGATCTTTTTTACTATTTTTTCCGAAATCAGCACGTTTGATTTAATAGAAATTGATACATTTTTATTTAAATATAGGGTGTTTAAATATTTTGGTTTATAACTTGCTACTAAAAAATCCAAGGTACCATTTTTTGATTTATTGCATGGTAATATTGTATCAGCTGAACACGAAAGTTAAAAATTAGTCTACATACGTAGAAAAGTCCATAAAATCGATTGCCGCAATGTCCGTTAACGTATCTTTTACCGTTCATTAGTTATAGCCCGGCAAAGTGAAATAAACGTGTTAGATTTCCATTGGAAATAAAACTTTGTATTTCTCAAACTAGAATCCTGGGATTTTTTTTACTATTTTTTCCGAAATCAGCACGTTTGATTTAATAGAAATTGATACATTTTTATTTAAATATAGGGTGTTTAAATATTTTGGTTTATAACTGGCTACTGAAAAATCCAAGGTACCATTTTTTGATTTATTGCATGGTAATATTGTATCAGCTGAACACGAAAGTTAAAAATTAGTCTACATACGTAGATAAGTTCATAAAATCGATTGCCGCAATGCCCGTTAACGTATCTTTTACCGTTCATTAGTTATAGCCCGGCAAAGTGAAATAAACGTGTTAGATTTCCATTGGAAATAAAACTTTGTATTTCTCAAACTAGAATCCTGGGATTTTTTTTACTATTTTTTCCGAAATCAGCACGTTTGATTTAATAGAAATTAATAAATTTTTATTTAAATATAGGGTGTTTAAATATTTTGGTTTATAACTGGCTACTGAAAAATCCAAGGTACCATTTTTTGATTTATTGCATGGTAATATTGTATTAGCTGAACACGAAAGTTAAAAATTAGTCTACATACGTAGAAAAGTCCATAAAATCGATTGCCGCAATGCCCGTTAACGTATCTTTTACCGTTCATTAGTTATAGCCCGGCAAAGTGAAATAAACGTGTTAGATTTCCATTGGAAATAAAACTTTGTATTTCTCAAACTAGAATCCTGGGATTTTTTTTACTATTTTTTCCGAAATCAGCACGTTTGATTTAATAGAAATTGATGCATTTTTATTTAAATATAGGGTGTTTAAATATTTTGGTTTATAACTGGCTACTGAAAAATCCAAGGTACCATTTTTTGATTTATTGCATGGTAATATTGTATCAGCTGAACACGAAAGTTAAAAATTAGTCTACATACGTAGAAAAGTCCATAAAATCGATTGCCGCAATGCCCGTTAACGTATCTTTTACCGTTCATTAGTTATAGCCCGGCAAAGTGAAATAAACGTGTTAGATTTCTATTGGAAATAAAACTTTGTATTTCTCAAACTAGAATCCTGGGATTTTTTTTACTATTTTTTCCGAAATCAGCACGTTTGATTTAATAGAAATTGATACATTTTTATTTAAATATAGGGTGTTTAAATATTTTGGTTTATAACTGGCTACTGAAAAATCCAAGGTACCATTTTTTGATTTATTGCATGGTAATATTGTATCAGCTGAACACGAAAGTTAAAAATTAGTCTACATACGTAGAAAAGTCCATGAAATCGATTGCCGCAATGTCCGTTAACGTATCTTTTACCGTTCATTAGTTATAGCCCGGCAAAGTGAAATAAACGTGTTAGATTTCCATTGGAAATAAAACTTTGTATTTCTCAAACTAGAATCCTGGGATTTTTTATACTATTTTTTCCGAAATCAGCACGTTTGATTTAATAGAAATTGATACATTTTTATTTAAATATAGGGTGTTTAAATATTTTGGTTTATAACTGGCTACTGAAAAATCCAAGGTACCATTTTTTGATTTATTGCATGGTAATATTGTATCAGCTGAACACGAAAGTTAAAAATTAGTCTACATACGTAGAAAAGTCCATAAAATCGATTGCCGCAATGCCCGTTAACGTATCTTTTACCGTTCATTAGTTATAGCCCGGCAAAGTGAAATAAACGTGTTAGATATCCATTGGAAATAAAACTTTGTATTTCTCAAACTAGAATCCTGGGATTTTTTTTACTATTTTTTCCGAAATCAGCACGTTTGATTTAATAGAAATTAATACATTTTTATTTAAATATAGGGTGTTTAAATATTTTGGTTTATAACTGGCTACTGAAAAATCCAAGGTACCATTTTTTGATTTATTGCATGGTAATATTGTATCAGCTGAACACGAAAGTTAAAAATTAGTCTACATACGTAGAAAAGTCCATAAAATCGATTGCCGCAATGCCCGTTAACGTATCTTTTACCGTTCATTAGTTATAGCCCGGCAAAGTGAAATAAACGTGTTAGATTTCCATTGGAAATAAAACTTTGTATTTCTCAAACTAGAATCCTGGGATTTTTTTTACTATTTTTTCCGAAATCAGCACGTTTGATTTAATAGAAATTGATGCATTTTTATTTAAATATAGGGTGTTTAAATATTTTGGTTTATAACTGGCTACTGAAAAATCCAAGGTACCATTTTTTGATTTATTGCATGGTAATATTGTATCAGCTGAACACGAAAGTTAAAAATTAGTCTACATACTTAGAAAAGTCCATAAAATCGATTGCCGCAATGCCCGTTAACGTATCTTTTACCGTTCATTAGTTATAGCCCGGCAAAGTGAAATAAACGTGTTAGATTTCCATTGGAAATAAAACTTTGTATTTCTCAAACTAGAATCCTGGGATTTTTTTTACTATTTTTTCCGAAATCAGCACGTTTGATTTAATAGAAATTGATACATTTTTATTTAAATATAGGGTGTTTAAATATTTTGGTTTATAACTGGCTACTGAAAAATCCAAGGTACCATTTTTTGATTTATTGCATGGTAATATTGTATCAGCTGAACACGAAAGTTAAAAATTAGTCTACATACGTAGAAAAGTCCATAAAATCGATTGCCGCAATGCCCGTTAACGTATCTTTTACCGTTCATTAGTTATAGCCCGGCAAAGTGAAATAAACGTGTTAGATTTCCATTGGAAATAAAACTTTGTATTTCTCAAACTAGAATCCTGGGATTTTTTTTACTATTTTTTCCGAAATCAGCACGTTTGATTTAATAGAAATTGATACATTTTTATTTAAATATAGGGTGTTTAAATATTTTGGTTTATAACTGGCTACTGAAAAATCCAAGGTACCATTTTTTGATTTATTGCATGGTAATATTGTATCAGCTGAACACGAAAGTTAAAAATTAGTCTACATACGTAGAAAAGTCCATAAAATCGATTGCCGCAATGCCCGTTAACGTATCTTTTACCGTTCATTAGTTATAGCCCGGCAAAGTGAAATAAACGTGTTAGATTTCCATTGGAAATAAAACTTTGTATTTCTCAAACTAGAATCCTGGGATTTTTTTTACTATTTTTTCCGAAATCAGCACGTTTGATTTAATAGAAATTGATACATTTTTATTTAAATATAGGGTGTTTAAATATTTTGGTTTATAACTGGCTACTGAAAAATCCAAGGTACCATTTTTTGATTTATTGCATGGTAATATTGTATCAGCTGAACACGAAAGTTAAAAATTAGTCTACATACGTAGAAAAGTCCATAAAATCGATTGCCGCAATGCCCGTTAACGTATCTTTTACCGTTCATTAGTTATAGCCCGGCAAAATGAAATAAACGTGTTAGATTTCCATTGGAAATAAAACTTTGTATTTCTCAAACTAGAATCCTGGGATTTTTTTTACTATTTTTTCCGAAATCAGCACGTTTGATTTAATAGAAATTGATACATTTTTATTTAAATATAGGGTGTTTAAATATTTTGGTTTATAACTGGCTACTGAAAAATCCAAGGTACCATTTTTTGATTTATTGCATGGTAATATTGTATCAGCTGAACACGAAAGTTAAAAATTAGTCTACATACGTAGAAAAGTCCATAAAATCGATTGCCGCAATGCCCGTTAACGTATCTTTTACCGTTCATTAGTTATAGCCCGGCAAAGTGAAATAAACGTGTTAGATTTCCATTGGAAATAAAACTTTGTATTTCTCAAACTAGAATCCTGGGATTTTTTTTACTATTTTTTCCGAAATCAGCACGTTTGATTTAATAGAAATTGATACATTTTTATTTAAATATAGGGTGTTTAAATATTTTGGTTTATAACTGGCTACTGAAAAATCCAAGGTACCATTTTTTGATTTATTGCATGGTAATATTGTATCAGCTGAACACGAAAGTTAAAAATTAGTCTACATACGTAGAAAAGTCCATAAAATCGATTGCCGCAATGCCCGTTAACGTATCTTTTACCGTTCATTAGTTATAGCCCGGCAAAGTGAAATAAACGTGTTAGATTTCCATTGGAAATAAAACTTTGTATTTCTCAAACTAGAATCCTGGGATTTTTTTTACTATTTTTTCCGAAATCAGCACGTTTGATTTAATAGAAATTGATACATTTTTATTTAAATATAGGGTGTTTAAATATTTTGGTTTATAACTGGCTACTGAAAAATCCAAGGTACCATTTTTTGATTTATTGCATGGTAATATTGTATCAGCTGAACACGAAAGTTAAAAATTAGTCTACATACGTAGAAAAGTCCATAAAATCGATTGCCGCAATGCCCGTTAACGTATCTTTTACCGTTCATTAGTTATAGCCCGGCAAAGTGAAATAAACGTGTTAGATTTCCATTGGAAATAAAACTTTGTATTTCTCAAACTAGAATCCTGGGATTTTTTTTTACTATTTTTTCCGAAATCAGCACGTTTGATTTAATAGAAATTGATACATTTTTATTTAAATATAGGGTGTTTAAATATTTTGGTTTATAACTGGCTACTGAAAAATCCAAGGTACCATTTTTTGATTTATTGCATGGTAATATTGTATCAGCTGAACACGAAAGTTAAAAATTAGTCTACATACGTAGAAAAGTCCATAAAATCGATTGCCGCAATGCCCGTTAACGTATCTTTTACCGTTCATTAGTTATAGCCCGGCAAAGTGAAATAAACGTGTTAGATTTCCATTGGAAATAAAACTTTGTATTTCTCAAACTAGAATCCTGGGATTTTTTTTACTATTTTTTCCGAAATCAGCACGTTTGATTTAATAGAAATTGATACATTTTTATTTAAATATAGGGTGTTTAAATATTTTGGTTTATAACTTGCTACTGAAAAATCCAAGGTACCATTTTTTGATTTATTGCATGGTAATATTGTATCAGCTGAACACGAAAGTTAAAAATTAGTCTACATACGTAGAAAAGTCCATAAAATCGATTGCCGCAATGCCCGTTAACGTATCTTTTACCGTTCATTAGTTATAGCCCGGCAAAGTGAAATAAACGTGTTAGATTTCCATTGGAAATAAAACTTTGTATTTCTCAAACTAGAATCCTGGGATTTTTTTTACTTTTTTTTCCGAAATCAGCACGTTTGATTTAATAGAAATTGATACATTTTTATTTAAATATAGGGTGTTTAAATATTTTGGTTTATAACTGGCTACTGAAAAATCCAAGGTACCATTTTTTGATTTATTGCATGGTAATATTGTATCAGCTGAACACGAAAGTTAAAAATTAGTCTACATACGTAGAAAAGTCCATAAAATCGATTGCCGCAATGCCCGTTAACGTATCTTTTACCGTTCATTAGTTATAGCCCGGCAAAGTGAAATAAACGTGTTAGATTTCCATTGGAAATAAAACTTTGTATTTCTCAAACTAGAATCCTGGGATTTTTTTTACTATTTTTTCCGAAATCAGCACGTTTGATTTAATAGAAATTGATACATTTTTATTTAAATATAGGGTGTTTAAATATTTTGGTTTATAACTGGCTACTGAAAAATCCAAGGTACCATTTTTTGATTTATTGCATGGTAATATTGTATCAGCTGAACACGAAAGTTAAAAATTAGACTACATACGTAGAAAAGTCCATAAAATCGATTGCCGCAATGCCCGTTAACGTATCTTTTACCGTTCATTAGTTATAGCCCGGCAAAGTGAAATAAACGTGTTAGATTTCCATTGGAAATAAAACTTTGTATTTCTCAAACTAGAATCCTGGGATTTTTTTACTATTTTTTCCGAAATCAGCACGTTTGATTTAATAGAAATTGATACATTTTTATTTAAATATAGGGTGTTTAAATATTTTGGTTTATAACTGGCTACTGAAAAATCCAAGGTACCATTTTTTGATTTATTGCATGGTAATATTGTATCAGCTGAACACGAAAGTTAAAAATTAGTCTACATACGTAGAAAAGTCCATAAAATCGATTGCCGCAATGCCCGTTAACGTATCTTTTACCGTTCATTAGTTATAGCCCGGCAAAGTGAAATAAACGTGTTAGATTTCCATTGGAAATAAAACTTTGTATTTCTCAAACTAGAATCCTGGGATTTTTTTTACTATTTTTTCCGAAATCAGCACGTTTGATTTAATAGAAATTGATACATTTTTATTTAAATATAGGGTGTTTAAATATTTTGGTTTATAACTTGCTACTGAAAAATCCAAGGTACCATTTTTTGATTTATTGCATGGTAATATTGTATCAGCTGAACACGAAAGTTAAAAATTAGTCTACATACGTAGAAAAGTCCATAAAATCGATTGCCGCAATGCCCGTTAACGTATCTTTTACCGTTCATTAGTTATAGCCCGGCAAAGTGAAATAAACGTGTTAGATTTCCATTGGAAATAAAACTTTGTATTTCTCAAACTAGAATCCTGGGATTTTTTTTACTTTTTTTTCCGAAATCAGCACGTTTGATTTAATAGAAATTGATACATTTTTATTTAAATATAGGGTGTTTAAATATTTTGGTTTATAACTGGCTACTGAAAAATCCAAGGTACCATTTTTTGATTTATTGCATGGTAATATTGTATCAGCTGAACACGAAAGTTAAAAATTAGTCTACATACGTAGAAAAGTCCATAAAATCGATTGCCGCAATGCCCGTTAACGTATCTTTTACCGTTCATTAGTTATAGCCCGGCAAAGTGAAATAAACGTGTTAGATTTCCATTGGAAATAAAACTTTGTATTTCTCAAACTAGAATCCTGGGATTTTTTTTACTTTTTTTTCCGAAATCAGCACGTTTGATTTAATAGAAATTGATACATTTTTATTTAAATATAGGGTGTTTAAATATTTTGGTTTATAACTGGCTACTGAAAAATCCAAGGTACCATTTTTTGATTTATTGCATGGTAATATTGTATCAGCTGAACACGAAAGTTAAAAATTAGTCTACATACGTAGAAAAGTCCATAAAATCGATTGCCGCAATGCCCGTTAACGTATCTTTTACCGTTCATTAGTTATAGCCCGGCAAAGTGAAATAAACGTGTTAGATTTCCATTGGAAATAAAACTTTGTATTTCTCAAACTAGAATCCTGGGATTTTTTTTACTATTTTTTCCGAAATCAATACGTTTGATTTAATAGAAATTGATACATTTTTATTTAAATATAGGGTGTTTAAATATTTTGGTTTATAACTGGCTACTGAAAAATCCAAGGTACCATTTTTTGATTTATTGCATGGTAATATTGTATCAGCTGAACACGAAAGTTAAAAATTAGTCTACATACGTAGAAAAGTCCATAAAATCGATTGCCGCAATGCCCGTTAACGTATCTTTTACCGTTCATTAGTTATAGCCCGGCAAAGTGAAATAAACGTGTTAGATTTCCATTGGAAATAAAACTTTGTATTTCTCAAACTAGAATCCTGGGATTTTTTTTACTATTTTTTCCGAAATCAGCACGTTTGATTTAATAGAAATTGATACATTTTTATTTAAATATAGGGTGTTTAAATATTTTGGTTTATAACTGGCTACTGAAAAATCCAAGGTACCATTTTTTGATTTATTGCATGGTAATATTGTATCAGCTGAACACGAAAGTTAAAAATTAGTCTACATACGTAGAAAAGTCCATAAAATCGATTGCCGCAATGCCCGTTAACGTATCTTTTACCGTTCATTAGTTATAGCCCGGCAAAGTGAAATAAACGTGTTAGATTTCCATTGGAAATAAAACTTTGTATTTCTCAAACTAGAATCCTGGGATTTTTTTTACTATTTTTTCCGAAATCAGCACGTTTGATTTAATAGAAATTGATACATTTTTATTTAAATATAGGGTGTTTAAATATTTTGGTTTATAACTTGCTACTGAAAAATCCAAGGTACCATTTTTTGATTTATTGCATGGTAATATTGTATCAGCTGAACACGAAAGTTAAAAATTAGTCTACATACGTAGAAAAGTCCATAAAATCGATTGCCGCAATGCCCGTTAACGTATCTTTTACCGTTCATTAGTTATAGCCCGGCAAAGTGAAATAAACGTGTTAGATTTCCATTGGAAATAAAACTTTGTATTTCTCAAACTAGAATCCTGGGATCTTTTTTACTATTTTTCCCGAAATCAGCACGTTTGATTTAATAGAAATTGATACATTTTTATTTAAATATAGGGTGTTTAAATATTTTGGTTTATAACTTGCTACTGAAAAATCCAAGGTACCATTTTTTGATTTATTGCATGGTAATATTGTATCAGCTGAACACGAAAGTTAAAAATTAGTCTACATACGTAGAAAAGTCCATAAAATCGATTGCCGCAATGCCCGTTAACGTATCTTTTACCGTTCATTAGTTATAGCCCGGCAAAGTGAAATAAACGTGTTAGATTTCCATTGGAAATAAAACTTTGTATTTCTCAAACTAGAATCCTGGGATTTTTTTTACTATTTTTTCCGAAATCAGCACGTTTGATTTAATAGAAATTGATACATTTTTATTTAAATATAGGGTGTTTAAATATTTTGGTTTATAACTGGCTACTGAAAAATCCAAGGTACCATTTTTTGATTTATTGCATGGTAATATTGTATCAGCTGAACACGAAAGTTAAAAATTAGTCTACATACGTAGAAAAGTCCATAAAATCGATTGCCGCAATGCCCGTTAACGTATCTTTTACCGTTCATTAGTTATAGCCCGGCAAAGTGAAATAAACGTGTTAGATTTCCATTGGAAATAAAACTTTGTATTTCTCAAACTAGAATCCTGGGATTTTTTTTACTATTTTTTCCGAAATCAGCACGTTTGATTTAATAGAAATTGATACATTTTTATTTAAATATAGGGTGTTTAAATATTTTGGTTTATAACTGGCTACTGAAAAATCCAAGGTACCATTTTTTGATTTATTGCATGGTAATATTGTATCAGCTGAACACGAAAGTTAAAAATTAGTCTACATACGTAGAAAAGTCCATAAAATCGATTGCCGCAATGCCCGTTAACGTATCTTTTACCGTTCATTAGTTATAGCCCGGCAAAGTGAAATAAACGTGTTAGATTTCCATTGGAAATAAAACTTTGTATTTCTCAAACTAGAATCCTGGGATTTTTTTACTATTTTTTCCGAAATCAGCACGTTTGATTTAATAGAAATTGATACATTTTTATTTAAATATAGGGTGTTTAAATATTTTGGTTTATAACTGGCTACTGAAAAATCCAAGGTACCATTTTTTGATTTATTGCATGGTAATATTGTATCAGCTGAACACGAAAGTTAAAAATTAGTCTACATACGTAGAAAAGTCCATAAAATCGATTGCCGCAATGCCCGTTAACGTATCTTTTACCGTTCATTAGTTATAGCCCGGCAAAGTGAAATAAACGTGTTAGATTTCCATTGGAAATAAAACTTTGTATTTCTCAAACTAGAATCCTGGGATTTTTTTTACTATTTTTTCCGAAATCAACACGTTTGATTTAATAGAAATTGATACATTTTTATTTAAATATAGGGTGTTTAAATATTTTGGTTTATAACTGGCTACTGAAAAATCCAAGGTACCATTTTTTGATTTATTGCATGGTAATATTGTATCAGCTGAACACGAAAGTTAAAAATTAGTCTACATACGTAGAAAAGTCCATAAAATCGATTGCCGCAATGCCCGTTAACGTATCTTTTACCGTTCATTAGTTATAGCCCGGCAAAGTGAAATAAACGTGTTAGATTTCCATTGGAAATAAAACTTTGTATTTCTCAAACTAGAATCCTGGGATTTTTTTTACTATTTTTTCCGAAATCAGCACGTTTGATTTAATAGAAATTGATACATTTTTATTTAAATATAGGGTGTTTAAATATTTTGGTTTATAACTGGCTACTGAAAAATCCAAGGTACCATTTTTTGATTTATTGCATGGTAATATTGTATCAGCTGAACACGAAAGTTAAAAATTAGTCTACATACGTAGAAAAGTCCATAAAATCGATTGCCGCAATGCCCGTTAACGTATCTTTTACCGTTCATTAGTTATAGCCCGGCAAAGTGAAATAAACGTGTTAGATTTCCATTGGAAATAAAACTTTGTATTTCTCAAACTAGAATCCTGGGATTTTTTTTACTATTTTTTCCGAAATCAGCACGTTTGATTTAATAGAAATTGATACATTTTTATTTAAATATAGGGTGTTTAAATATTTTGGTTTATAACTGGCTACTGAAAAATCCAAGGTACCATTTTTTGATTTATTGCATGGTAATATTGTATCAGCTGAACACGAAAGTTAAAAATTAGTCTACATACGTAGAAAAGTCCATAAAATCGATTGCCGCAATGCCCGTTAACGTATCTTTTACCGTTCATTAGTTATAGCCCGGCAAAGTGAAATAAACGTGTTAGATTTCCATTGGAAATAAAACTTTGTATTTCTCAAACTAGAATCCTGGGATTTTTTTTACTATTTTTTCCGAAATCAGCACGTTTGATTTAATAGAAATTGATACATTTTTATTTAAATATAGGGTGTTTAAATATTTTGGTTTATAACTTGCTACTGAAAAATCCAAGGTACCATTTTTTGATTTATTGCATGGTAATATTGTATCAGCTGAACACGAAAGTTAAAAATTAGTCTACATACGTAGAAAAGTCCATAAAATCGATTGCCGCAATGCCCGTTAACGTATCTTTTACCGTTCATTAGTTATAGCCCGGCAAAGTGAAATAAACGTGTTAGATTTCCATTGGAAATAAAACTTTGTATTTCTCAAACTAGAATCCTGGGATTTTTTTACTATTTTTTCCGAAATCAGCACGTTTGATTTAATAGAAATTGATACATTTTTATGTAAATATAGGGTGTTTAAATATTTTGGTTTATAACTTGCTACTGAAAAATCCAAGGTACCATTTTTTGATTTATTGCATGGTAATATTGTATCAGCTGAACACGAAAGTTAAAAATTAGTCTACATACGTAGAAAAGTCCATAAAATCGATTGCCGCAATGCCCGTTAACGTATCTTTTACCGTTCATTAGTTATAGCCCGGCAAAGTGAAATAAACGTGTTAGATTTCCATTGGAAATAAAACTTTGTATTTCTCAAACTAGAATCCTGGGATTTTTTTTACTATTTTTTCCGAAATCAGCACGTTTGATTTAATAGAAATTGATACATTTTTATTTAAATATAGGGTGTTTAAATATTTTGGTTTATAACTGGCTACTGAAAAATCCAAGGTACCATTTTTTGATTTATTGCATGGTAATATTGTATCAGCTGAACACGAAAGTTAAAAATTAGTCTACATACGTAGAAAAGTCCATAAAATCGATTGCCGCAATGCCCGTTAACGTATCTTTTACCGTTCATTAGTTATAGCCCGGCAAAGTGAAATAAACGTGTTAGATTTCCATTGGAAATAAAACTTTGTATTTCTCAAACTAGAATCCTGGGATTTTTTTTACTATTTTTTCCGAAATCAGCACGTTTGATTTAATAGAAATTGATACATTTTTATTTAAATATAGGGTGTTTAAATATTTTGGTTTATAACTGGCTACTGAAAAATCCAAGGTACCATTTTTTGATTTATTGCATGGTAATATTGTATCAGCTGAACACGAAAGTTAAAAATTAGTCTACATACGTAGAAAAGTCCATAAAATCGATTGCCGCAATGCCCGTTAACGTATCTTTTACCGTTCATTAGTTATAGCCCGGCAAAGTGAAATAAACGTGTTAGATTTCCATTGGAAATAAAACTTTGTATTTCTCAAACTAGAATCCTGGGATTTTTTTACTATTTTTTCCGAAATCAGCACGTTTGATTTAATAGAAATTGATACATTTTTATGTAAATATAGGGTGTTTAAATATTTTGGTTTATAACTTGCTACTGAAAAATCCAAGGTACCATTTTTTGATTTATTGCATGGTAATATTGTATCAGCTGAACACGAAAGTTAAAAATTAGTCTACATACGTAGAAAAGTCCATAAAATCGATTGCCGCAATGCCCGTTAACGTATCTTTTACCGTTCATTAGTTATAGCCCGGCAAAGTGAAATAAACGTGTTAGATTTCCATTGGAAATAAAACTTTGTATTTCTCAAACTAGAATCCTGGGATTTTTTTTACTATTTTTTCCGAAATCAGCACGTTTGATTTAATAGAAATTGATACATTTTTATTTAAATATAGGGTGTTTAAATATTTTGGTTTATAACTGGCTACTGAAAAATCCAAGGTACCATTTTTTGATTTATTGCATGGTAATATTGTATCAGCTGAACACGAAAGTTAAAAATTAGTCTACATACGTAGAAAAGTCCATAAAATCGATTGCCGCAATGCCCGTTAACGTATCTTTTACCGTTCATTAGTTATAGCCCGGCAAAGTGAAATAAACGTGTTAGATTTCCATTGGAAATAAAACTTTGTATTTCTCAAACTAGAATCCTGGGATTTTTTTTACTATTTTTTCCGAAATCAGCACGTTTGATTTAATAGAAATTGATACATTTTTATTTAAATATAGGGTGTTTAAATATTTTGGTTTATAACTGGCTACTGAAAAATCCAAGGTACCATTTTTTGATTTATTGCATGGTAATATTGTATCAGCTGAACACGAAAGTTAAAAATTAGTCTACATACGTAGAAAAGTCCATAAAATCGATTGCCGCAATGCCCGTTAACGTATCTTTTACCGTTCATTAGTTATAGCCCGGCAAAGTGAAATAAACGTGTTAGATTTCCATTGGAAATAAAACTTTGTATTTCTCAAACTAGAATCCTGGGATTTTTTTTACTATTTTTTCCGAAATCAGCACGTTTGATTTAATAGAAATTGATACATTTTTATTTAAATATAGGGTGTTTAAATATTTTGGTTTATAACTGGCTACTGAAAAATCCAAGGTACCATTTTTTGATTTATTGCATGGTAATATTGTATCAGCTGAACACGAAAGTTAAAAATTAGTCTACATACGTAGAAAAGTCCATAAAATCGATTGCCGCAATGCCCGTTAACGTATCTTTTACCGTTCATTAGTTATAGCCCGGCAAAGTGAAATAAACGTGTTAGATTTCCATTGGAAATAAAACTTTGTATTTCTCAAACTAGAATCCTGGGATTTTTTTACTATTTTTTCCGAAATCAGCACGTTTGATTTAATAGAAATTGATACATTTTTATTTAAATATAGGGTGTTTAAATATTTTGGTTTATAACTGGCTACTGAAAAATCCAAGGTACCATTTTTTGATTTATTGCATGGTAATATTGTATCAGCTGAACACGAAAGTTAAAAATTAGTCTACATACGTAGAAAAGTCCATAAAATCGATTGCCGCAATGCCCGTTAACGTATCTTTTACCGTTCATTAGTTATAGCCCGGCAAAGTGAAATAAACGTGTTAGATTTCCATTGGAAATAAAACTTTGTATTTCTCAAACTAGAATCCTGGGATTTTTTTTACTATTTTTTCCGAAATCAGCACGTTTGATTTAATAGAAATTGATACATTTTTATTTAAATATAGGGTGTTTAAATATTTTGGTTTATAACTGGCTACTGAAAAATCCAAGGTACCATTTTTTGATTTATTGCATGGTAATATTGTATCAGCTGAACACGAAAGTTAAAAATTAGTCTACATACGTAGAAAAGTCCATAAAATCGATTGCCGCAATGCCCGTTAACGTATCTTTTACCGTTCATTAGTTATAGCCCGGCAAAGTGAAATAAACGTGTTAGATTTCCATTGGAAATAAAACTTTGTATTTCTCAAACTAGAATCCTGGGATTTTTTTTACTATTTTTTCCGAAATCAGCACGTTTGATTTAATAGAAATTGATACATTTTTATTTAAATATAGGGTGTTTAAATATTTTGGTTTATAACTGGCTACTGAAAAATCCAAGGTACCATTTTTTGATTTATTGCATGGTAATATTGTATCAGCTGAACACGAAAGTTAAAAATTAGTCTACATACGTAGAAAAGTCCATAAAATCGATTGCCGCAATGCCCGTTAACGTATCTTTTACCGTTCATTAGTTATAGCCCGGCAAAGTGAAATAAACGTGTTAGATTTCCATTGGAAATAAAACTTTGTATTTCTCAAACTAGAATCCTGGGATTTTTTTACTATTTTTTCCGAAATCAGCACGTTTGATTTAATAGAAATTGATACATTTTTATGTAAATATAGGGTGTTTAAATATTTTGGTTTATAACTTGCTACTGAAAAATCCAAGGTACCATTTTTTGATTTATTGCATGGTAATATTGTATCAGCTGAACACGAAAGTTAAAAATTAGTCTACATACGTAGAAAAGTCCATAAAATCGATTGCCGCAATGCCCGTTAACGTATCTTTTACCGTTCATTAGTTATAGCCTGGCAAAGTGAAATAAACGTGTTAGATTTCCATTGGAAATAAAACTTTGTATTTCTCAAACTAGAATCCTGGGATTTTTTTTACTATTTTTTCCGAAATCAGCACGTTTGATTTAATAGAAATTGATACATTTTTATTTAAATATAGGGTGTTTAAATATTTTGGTTTATAACTGGCTACTGAAAAATCCAAGGTACCATTTTTTGATTTATTGCATGGTAATATTGTATCAGCTGAACACGAAAGTTAAAAATGAGTCTACATACGTAGAAAAGTCCATAAAATCGATTGCCGCAATGCCCGTTAACGTATCTTTTACCGTTCATTAGTTATAGCCCGGCAAAGTGAAATAAACGTGTTAGATTTCCATTGGAAATAAAACTTTGTATTTCTCAAACTAGAATCCTGGGATTTTTTTTACTATTTTTTCCGAAATCAGCACGTTTGATTTAATAGAAATTGATACATTTTTATTTAAATATAGGGTGTTTAAATATTTTGGTTTATAACTGGCTACTGAAAAATCCAAGGTACCATTTTTTGATTTATTGCATGGTAATATTGTATCAGCTGAACACGAAAGTTAAAAATTAGTCTACATACGTAGAAAAGTCCATAAAATCGATTGCCGCAATGCCCGTTAACGTATCTTTTACCGTTCATTAGTTATAGCCCGGCAAAGTGAAATAAACGTGTTAGATTTCCATTGGAAATAAAACTTTGTATTTCTCAAACTAGAATCCTGGGATTTTTTTTACTATTTTTTCCGAAATCAGCACGTTTGATTTAATAGAAATTGATACATTTTTATTTAAATATAGGGTGTTTAAATATTTTGGTTTATAACTGGCTACTGAAAAATCCAAGGTACCATTTTTTGATTTATTGCATGGTAATATTGTATCAGCTGAACACGAAAGTTAAAAATTAGTCTACATACGTAGAAAAGTCCATAAAATCGATTGCCGCAATGCCCGTTAACGTATCTTTTACCGTTCATTAGTTATAGCCCGGCAAAGTGAAATAAACGTGTTAGATTTCCATTGGAAATAAAACTTTGTATTTCTCAAACTAGAATCCTGGGATTTTTTTACTATTTTTTCCGAAATCAGCACGTTTGATTTAATAGAAATTGATACATTTTTATTTAAATATAGGGTGTTTAAATATTTTGGTTTATAACTGGCTACTGAAAAATCCAAGGTACCATTTTTTGATTTATTGCATGGTAATATTGTATCAGCTGAACACGAAAGTTAAAAATTAGTCTACATACGTAGAAAAGTCCATAAAATCGATTGCCGCAATGCCCGTTAACGTATCTTTTACCGTTCATTAGTTATAGCCCGGCAAAGTGAAATAAACGTGTTAGATTTCCATTGGAAATAAAACTTTGTATTTCTCAAACTAGAATCCTGGGATTTTTTTTACTATTTTTTCCGAAATCAGCACGTTTGATTTAATAGAAATTGATACATTTTTATTTAAATATAGGGTGTTTAAATATTTTGGTTTATAACTGGCTACTGAAAAATCCAAGGTACCATTTTTTGATTTATTGCATGGTAATATTGTATCAGCTGAACACGAAAGTTAAAAATTAGTCTACATACGTAGAAAAGTCCATAAAATCGATTGCCGCAATGCCCGTTAACGTATCTTTTACCGTTCATTAGTTATAGCCCGGCAAAGTGAAATAAACGTGTTAGATTTCCATTGGAAATAAAACTTTGTATTTCTCAAACTAGAATCCTGGGATTTTTTTTACTATTTTTTCCGAAATCAGCACGTTTGATTTAATAGAAATTGATACATTTTTATTTAAATATAGGGTGTTTAAATATTTTGGTTTATAACTGGCTACTGAAAAATCCAAGGTACCATTTTTTGATTTATTGCATGGTAATATTGTATCAGCTGAACACGAAAGTTAAAAATTAGTCTACATACGTAGAAAAGTCCATAAAATCGATTGCCGCAATGCCCGTTAACGTATCTTTTACCGTTCATTAGTTATAGCCCGGCAAAGTGAAATAAACGTGTTAGATTTCCATTGGAAATAAAACTTTGTATTTCTCAAACTAGAATCCTGGGATTTTTTTTACTATTTTTTCCCAAATCAGCACGTTTGATTTAATAGAAATTGATACATTTTTATTTAAATATAGGGTGTTTAAATATTTTGGTTTATAACTGGCTACTGAAAAATCCAAGGTACCATTTTTTGATTTATTGCATGGTAATATTGTATCAGCTGAACACGAAAGTTAAAAATTAGTCTACATACGTAGAAAAGTCCATAAAATCGATTGCCGCAATGCCCGTTAACGTATCTTTTACCGTTCATTAGTTATAGCCCGGCAAAGTGAAATAAACGTGTTAGATTTCCATTGGAAATAAAACTTTGTATTTCTCAAACTAGAATCCTGGGATTTTTTTTACTATTTTTTCCGAAATCAGCACGTTTGATTTAATAGAAATTGATGCATTTTTATTTAAATATAGGGTGTTTAAATATTTTGGTTTATAACTGGCTACTGAAAAATCCAAGGTACCATTTTTTGATTTATTGCATGGTAATATTGTATCAGCTGAACACGAAAGTTAAAAATTAGTCTACATACGTAGAAAAGTCCATAAAATCGATTGCCGCAATGCCCGTTAACGTATCTTTTACCGTTCATTAGTTATAGCCCGGCAAAGTGAAATAAACGTGTTAGATTTCCATTGGAAATAAAACTTTGTATTTCTCAAACTAGAATCCTGGGATTTTTTTTACTATTTTTTCCAAAATCAGCACGTTTGATTTAATAGAAATTGATACATTTTTATTTAAATATAGGGTGTTTAAATATTTTGGTTTATAACTGGCTACTGAAAAATCCAAGGTACCATTTTTTGATTTATTGCATGGTAATATTGTATCAGCTGAACACGAAAGTTAAAAATTAGTCTACATACGTAGAAAAGTCCATAAAATCGATTGCCGCAATGCCCGTTAACGTATCTTTTACCGTTCATTAGTTATAGCCCGGCAAAGTGAAATAAACGTGTTAGATTTCCATTGGAAATAAAACTTTGTATTTCTCAAACTAGAATCCTGGGATTTTTTTTACTATTTTTTCCGAAATCAGCACGTTTGATTTAATAGAAATTGATGCATTTTTATTTAAATATAGGGTGTTTAAATATTTTGGTTTATAACTGGCTACTGAAAAATCCAAGGTACCATTTTTTGATTTATTGCATAGTAATATTGTATCAGCTGAACACGAAAGTTAAAAATTAGTCTACATACGTAGAAAAGTCCATAAAATCGATTGCCGCAATGCCCGTTAACGTATCTTTTACCGTTCATTAGTTATAGCCCGGCAAAGTGAAATAAACGTGTTAGATTTCCATTGGAAATAAAACTTTGTATTTCTCAAACTAGAATCCTGGGATTTTTTTTACTATTTTTTCCCAAATCAGCACGTTTGATTTAATAGAAATTGATACATTTTTATTTAAATATAGGGTGTTTAAATATTTTGGTTTATAACTGGCTACTGAAAAATCCAAGGTACCATTTTTTGATTTATTGCATGGTAATATTGTATCAGCTGAACACGAAAGTTAAAAATTAGTCTACATACGTAGAAAAGTCCATAAAATCGATTGCCGCAATGCCCGTTAACGTATCTTTTACCGTTCATTAGTTATAGCCCGGCAAAGTGAAATAAACGTGTTAGATTTCCATTGGAAATAAAACTTTGTATTTCTCAAACTAGAATCCTGGGATTTTTTTTACTATTTTTTCCGAAATCAGCACGTTTGATTTAATAGAAATTGATGCATTTTTATTTAAATATAGGGTGTTTAAATATTTTGGTTTATAACTGGCTACTGAAAAATCCAAGGTACCATTTTTTGATTTATTGCATGGTAATATTGTATCAGCTGAACACGAAAGTTAAAAATTAGTCTACATACGTAGAAAAGTCCATAAAATCGATTGCCGCAATGCCCGTTAACGTATCTTTTACCGTTCATTAGTTATAGCCCGGCAAAGTGAAATAAACGTGTTAGATTTCCATTGGAAATAAAACTTTGTATTTCTCAAACTAGAATCCTGGGATTTTTTTTACTATTTTTTCCAAAATCAGCACGTTTGATTTAATAGAAATTGATACATTTTTATTTAAATATAGGGTGTTTAAATATTTTGGTTTATAACTGGCTACTGAAAAATCCAAGGTACCATTTTTTGATTTATTGCATGGTAATATTGTATCAGCTGAACACGAAAGTTAAAAATTAGTCTACATACGTAGAAAAGTCCATAAAATCGATTGCCGCAATGCCCGTTAACGTATCTTTTACCGTTCATTAGTTATAGCCCGGCAAAGTGAAATAAACGTGTTAGATTTCCATTGGAAATAAAACTTTGTATTTCTCAAACTAGAATCCTGGGATTTTTTTTACTATTTTTTCCGAAATCAGCACGTTTGATTTAATAGAAATTGATGCATTTTTATTTAAATATAGGGTGTTTAAATATTTTGGTTTATAACTGGCTACTGAAAAATCCAAGGTACCATTTTTTGATTTATTGCATAGTAATATTGTATCAGCTGAACACGAAAGTTAAAAATTAGTCTACATACGTAGAAAAGTCCATAAAATCGATTGCCGCAATGCCCGTTAACGTATCTTTTACCGTTCATTAGTTATAGCCCGGCAAAGTGAAATAAACGTGTTAGATTTCCATTGGAAATAAAACTTTGTATTTCTCAAACTAGAATCCTTAGTTTTTTTTTACTATTTTTGCCGAAATCAGCACGTTTGATTTAATAGAAATTGATACATTTTTATTTAAATATAGGGTGTTTAAATATTTTGGTTTATAACTGGCTACTGAAAAATCCAAGGTACCATTTTTTGATTTATTGCATGGTAATATTGTATCAGCTGAACACGAAAGTTAAAAATTAGTCTACATACGTAGAAAAGTCCATAAAATCGATTGCCGCAATGCCCGTTAACGTATCTTTTACCGTTCATTAGTTATAGCCCGGCAAAGTGAAATAAACGTGTTAGATTTCCATTGGAAATAAAACTTTGTATTTCTCAAACTAGAATCCTGGGATTTTTTTTACTATTTTTTCCGAAATCAGCACGTTTGATTTAATAGAAATTGATACATTTTTATTTAAATATAGGGTGTTTAAATATTTTGGTTTATAACTGGCTACTGAAAAATCCAAGGTACCATTTTTTGATTTATTGCATGGTAATATTGTTATCAGCTGAACACGAAAGTTAAAAATTAGTCTACATACGTAGAAAAGTCCGTAAAATCGATTGCCGCAATGCCCGTTAACGTATCTTTTACCGTTCATTAGTTATAGCCCGGCAAAGTGAAATAAACGTGTTAGATTTCCATTAGAAATAAAACTTTGTATTTCTCAAACTAGAATCCTGGATTTTTTTAACTATTTTTTCCGAAATCAGCACGTTTGATTTAATAGAAATTGATACATTTTTATTTAAATATAGGGTGTTTAAATATTTTGGTTTATAACTGGCTACTGAAAAATCCAAGGTACCATTTTTTGATTTATTGCATGGTAATATTGTATCAGCTGAACACGAAAGTTAAAAATTAGTCTACATACGTAGAAAAGTCCATAAAATCGATTGCCGCAATGCCCGTTAACGTATCTTTTACCGTTCATTAGTTATAGCCCGGCAAAGTGAAATAAACGTGTTAGATTTCCATTGGAAATAAAACTTTGTATTTCTCAAACTAGAATCCTGGGATTTTTTTTACTATTTTTTCCGAAATCAGCACGTTTGATTTAATAGAAATTGATACATTTTTATTTAAATATAGGGTGTTTAAATATTTTGGTTTATAACTGGCTACTGAAAAATCCAAGGTACCATTTTTTGATTTATTGCATGGTAATATTGTATCAGCTGAACACGAAAGTTAAAAATTAGTCTACATACGTAGAAAAGTCCATAAAATCGATTGCCGCAATGCCCGTTAACGTATCTTTTACCGTTCATTAGTTATAGCCCCGGCAAAGTGAAATAAACGTGTTAGATTTCCATTGAAATAAAACTTTGTATTTCTCAAACTAGAATCCTGGGATTTTTTTTACTATTTTTTCCGAAATCAGCACGTTTGATTTAATAGAAATTGATACATTTTTATTTAAATATAGGGTGTTTAAATATTTTGGTTTATAACTGGCTACTGAAAAATCCAAGGTACCATTTTTTGATTTATTGCATGGTAATATTGTATCAGCTGAACACGAAAGTTAAAAATTAGTCTACATACGTAGAAAAGTCCATAAAATCGATTGCCGCAATGCCCGTTAACGTATCTTTTACCGTTCATTAGTTATAGCCCGGCAAAGTGAAATAAACGTGTTAGATTTCCATTGGAAATAAAACTTTGTATTTCTCAAACTAGAATCCTGGATTTTTTTTACTATTTTTTCCGAAATCAGCACGTTTGATTTAATAGAAATTGATACATTTTTATTTAAATATAGGGTGTTTAAATATTTTGGTTTATAACTGGCTACTGAAAAATCCAAGGTACCATTTTTTGATTTATTGCATGGTAATATTGTATCAGCTGAACACGAAAGTTAAAAATTAGTCTACATACGTAGAAAAGTCCATAAAATCGATTGCCGCAATGCCCGTTAACGTATCTTTTACCGTTCATTAGTTATAGCCCGGCAAAGTGAAATAAACGTGTTAGATTTCCATTGGAAATAAAACTTTGTATTTCTCAAACTAGAATCCTGGGATTTTTTTTACTATTTTTTCCGAAATCAGCACGTTTGATTTAATAGAAATTGATACATTTTATTTAAATATAGGGTGTTTAAATATTTTGGTTTATAACTGGCTACTGAAAAATCCAAGGTACCATTTTTTGATTTATTGCATGGTAATATTGTATCAGCTGAACACGAAAGTTAAAAATTAGTCTACATACGTAGAAAAGTCCATAAAATCGATTGCCGCAATGCCCGTTAACGTATCTTTTACCGTTCATTAGTTATAGCCCGGCAAAGTGAAATAAACGTGTTAGATTTCCATTGGAAATAAAACTTTGTATTTCTCAAACTAGAATCCTGGGATTTTTTTTACTATTTTTTCCGAAATCAGCACGTTTGATTTAATAGAAATTGATACATTTTTATTTAAATATAGGGTGTTTAAATATTTTGGTTTATAACTGGCTACTGAAAAATCCAAGGTACCATTTTTTGATTTATTGCATGGTAATATTGTATCAGCTGAACACGAAAGTTAAAAATTAGTCTACATACGTAGAAAAGTCCATAAAATCGATTGCCGCAATGCCCGTTAACGTATCTTTTACCGTTCATTAGTTATAGCCCGGCAAAGTGAAATAAACGTGTTAGATTTCCATTGGAAATAAAACTTTGTATTTCTCAAACTAGAATCCTGGGATTTTTTTTACTATTTTTTCCGAAATCAGCACGTTTGATTTAATAGAAATTGATACATTTTTATTTAAATATAGGGTGTTTAAATATTTTGGTTTATAACTGGCTACTGAAAAATCCAAGGTACCATTTTTTGATTTATTGCATGGTAATATTGTATCAGCTGAACACGAAAGTTAAAAATTAGTCTACATACGTAGAAAAGTCCATAAAATCGATTGCCGCAATGCCCGTTAACGTATCTTTTACCGTTCATTAGTTATAGCCCGGCAAAGTGAAATAAACGTGTTAGATTTCCATTGGAAATAAAACTTTGTATTTCTCAAACTAGAATCCTGGGATTTTTTTTTACTATTTTTTCCGAAATCAGCACGTTCGATTTAATAGAAATTGATACATTTTTATTTAAATATAGGGTGTTTAAATATTTTGGTTTATAACTGGCTACTGAAAAATCCAAGGTACCATTTTTTGATTTATTGCATGGTAATATTGTATCAGCTGAACACGAAAGTTAAAAATTAGTCTACATACGTAGAAAAGTCCATAAAATCGATTGCCGCAATGCCCGTTAACGTATCTTTTACCGTTCATTAGTTATAGCCCGGCAAAGTAAAATAAACGTGTTAGATTTCCATTGGAAATAAAACTTTGTATTTCTCAAACTAGAATCCTGGGATTTTTTTTACTATTTTTTCCGAAATCAGCACGTTTGATTTAATAGAAATTGATACATTTTTATTTAAATATAGGGTGTTTAAATATTTTGGTTTATAACTGGCTACTGAAAAATCCAAGGTACCATTTTTTGATTTATTGCATGGTAATATTGTATCAGCTGAACACGAAAGTTAAAAATTAGTCTACATACGTAGAAAAGTCCATAAAATCGATTGCCGCAATGCCCGTTAACGTATCTTTTACCGTTCATTAGTTATAGCCCGGCAAAGTGAAATAAACGTGTTAGATTTCCATTGGAAATAAAACTTTGTATTTCTCAAACTAGAATCCTGGGATTTTTTTTACTATTTTTTCCGAAATCAGCACGTTTGATTTAATAGAAATTGATACATTTTTATTTAAATATAGGGTGTTTAAATATTTTGGTTTATAACTGGCTACTGAAAAATCCAAGGTACCATTTTTTGATTTATTGCATGGTAATATTGTATCAGCTGAACACGAAAGTTAAAAATTAGTCTACATACGTAGAAAAGTCCATAAAATCGATTGCCGCAATGCCCGTTAACGTATCTTTTACCGTTCATTAGTTATAGCCCGGCAAAGTGAAATAAACGTGTTAGATTTCCATTGGAAATAAAACTTTGTATTTCTCAAACTAGAATCCTGGGATTTTTTTTACTATTTTTTCCGAAATCAGCACGTTTGATTTAATAGAAATTGATACATTTTTATTTAAATATAGGGTGTTTAAATATTTTGGTTTATAACTGGCTACTGAAAAATCCAAGGTACCATTTTTTGATTTATTGCATGGTAATATTGTATCAGCTGAACACGAAAGTTAAAAATTAGTCTACATACGTAGAAAAGTCCATAAAATCGATTGCCGCAATGCCCGTTAACGTATCTTTTACCGTTCATTAGTTATAGCCCGGCAAAGTGAAATAAACGTGTTAGATTTCCATTGGAAATAAAACTTTGTATTTCTCAAACTAGAATCCTGGGATTTTTTTTACTATTTTTTCCGAAATCAGCACGTTTGATTTAATAGAAATTGATACATTTTTATTTAAATATAGGGTGTTTAAATATTTTGGTTTATAACTGGCTACTGAAAAATCCAAGGTACCATTTTTTTGATTTATTGCATGGTAATATTGTATCAGCTGAACACGAAAGTTAAAAATTAGTCTACATACGTAGAAAAGTCCATAAAATCGATTGCCGCAATGCCCGTTAACGTATCTTTTACCGTTCATTAGTTATAGCCCGGCAAAGTGAAATAAACGTGTTAGATTTCCATTGGAAATAAAACTTTGTATTTCTCAAACTAGAATCCTGGGATTTTTTTTACTATTTTTTCCGAAATCAGCACGTTTGATTTAATAGAAACTGATACATTTTTATTTAAATATAGGGTGTTTAAATATTTTGGTTTATAACTGGCTACTGAAAAATCCAAGGTACCATTTTTTGATTTATTGCATGGTAATATTGTATCAGCTGAACACGAAAGTTAAAAATTAGTCTACATACGTAGAAAAGTCCATAAAATCGATTGCCGCAATGCCCGTTAACGTATCTTTTACCGTTCATTAGTTATAGCCCGGCAAAGTGAAATAAACGTGTTAGATTTCCATTAGAAATAAAACTTTGTATTTCTCAAACTAGAATCCTGGGATTTTTTTAACTATTTTTTCCGAAATCAGCACGTTTGATTTAATAGAAATTGATACATTTTTATTTAAATATAGGGTGTTTAAATATTTTGGTTTATAACTGGCTACTGAAAAATCCAAGGTACCATTTTTTGATTTATTGCATGGTAATATTGTATCAGCTGAACACGAAAGTTAAAAATTAGTCTACATACGTAGAAAAGTCCATAAAATCGATTGCCGCAATGCCCGTTAACGTATCTTTTACCGTTCATTAGTTATAGCCCGGCAAAGTGAAATAAACGTGTTAGATTTCCATTGGAAATAAAACTTTGTATTTCTCAAACTAGAATCCTGGGATTTTTTTTACTATTTTTTCCGAAATCAGCACGTTCGATTTAATAGAAATTGATACATTTTTATTTAAATATAGGGTGTTTAAATATTTTGGTTTATAACTGGCTACTGAAAAATCCAAGGTACCATTTTTTGATTTATTGCATGGTAATATTGTATCAGCTGAACACGAAAGTTAAAAATTAGTCTACATACGTAGAAAAGTCCATAAAATCGATTGCCGCAATGCCCGTTAACGTATCTTTTACCGTTCATTAGTTATAGCCCGGCAAAGTGAAAATAAACGTGTTAGATTTCCATTGGAAATAAAACTTTGTATTTCTCAAACTAGAATCCTGGGATTTTTTTTACTATTTTTTCCGAAATCAGCACGTTTGATTTAATAGAAATTGATACATTTTTATTTAAATATAGGGTGTTTAAATATTTTGGTTTATAACTGGCTACTGAAAAATCCAAGGTACCATTTTTTGATTTATTGCATGGTAATATTGTATCAGCTGAACACGAAAGTTAAAAATTAGTCTACATACGTAGAAAAGTCCATAAAATCGATTGCCGCAATGCCCGTTAACGTATCTTTTACCGTTCATTAGTTATAGCCCGGCAAAGTGAAATAAACGTGTTAGATTTCCATTGGAAATAAAACTTTGTATTTCTCAAACTAGAATCCTGGGATTTTTTTTACTATTTTTTCCGAAATCAGCACGTTTGATTTAATAGAAATTGATACATTTTTATTTAAATATAGGGTGTTTAAATATTTTGGTTTATAACTGGCTACTGAAAAATCCAAGGTACCATTTTTTGATTTATTGCATGGTAATATTGTATCAGCTGAACACGAAAGTTAAAAATTAGTCTACATACGTAGAAAAGTCCATAAAATCGATTGCCGCAATGCCCGTTAACGTATCTTTTACCGTTCATTAGTTATAGCCCGGCAAAGTGAAATAAACGTGTTAGATTTCCATTGGAAATAAAACTTTGTATTTCTCAAACTAGAATCCTGGGATTTTTTTTACTATTTTTTCCGAAATCAGCACGTTTGATTTAATAGAAATTGATACATTTTATTTAAATATAGGGTGTTTAAATATTTTGGTTTATAACTGGCTACTGAAAAATCCAAGGTACCATTTTTTGATTTATTGCATGGTAATATTGTATCAGCTGAACACGAAAGTTAAAAATTAGTCTACATACGTAGAAAAGTCCATAAAATCGATTGCCGCAATGCCCGTTAACGTATCTTTTACCGTTCATTAGTTATAGCCCGGCAAAGTGAAATAAACGTGTTAGATTTCCATTGGAAATAAAACTTTGTATTTCTCAAACTAGAATCCTGGGATTTTTTTTACTATTTTTTCCGAAATCAGCACGTTTGATTTAATAGAAATTGATACATTTTTATTTAAATATAGGGTGTTTAAATATTTTGGTTTATAACTGGCTACTGAAAAATCCAAGGTACCATTTTTTGATTTATTGCATGGTAATATTGTATCAGCTGAACACGAAAGTTAAAAATTAGTCTACATACGTAGAAAAGTCCATAAAATCGATTGCCGCAATGCCCGTTAACGTATCTTTTACCGTTCATTAGTTATAGCCCGGCAAAGTGAAATAAACGTGTTAGATTTCCATTGGAAATAAAACTTTGTATTTCTCAAACTAGAATCCTGGGATTTTTTTTACTATTTTTTCCGAAATCAGCACGTTTGATTTAATAGAAACTGATACATTTTTATTTAAATATAGGGTGTTTAAATATTTTGGTTTATAACTGGCTACTGAAAAATCCAAGGTACCATTTTTTGATTTATTGCATGGTAATATTGTATCAGCTGAACACGAAAGTTAAAAATTAGTCTACATACGTAGAAAAGTCCATAAAATCGATTGCCGCAATGCCCGTTAACGTATCTTTTACCGTTCATTAGTTATAGCCCGGCAAAGTGAAATAAACGTGTTAGATTTCCATTAGAAATAAAACTTTGTATTTCTCAAACTAGAATCCTGGGATTTTTTATACTATTTTTTCCGAAATCAGCACGTTTGATTTAATAGAAATTGATACATTTTTATTTAAATATAGGGTGTTTAAATATTTTGGTTTATAACTGGCTACTGAAAAATCCAAGGTACCATTTTTTGATTTATTGCATGGTAATATTGTATCAGCTGAACACGAAAGTTAAAAATTAGTCTACATACGTAGAAAAGTCCATAAAATCGATTGCCGCAATGCCCGTTAACGTATCTTTTACGTTCATTAGTTATAGCCCGGCAAAGTGAAATAAACGTGTTAGATTTCCATTGGAAATAAAACTTTGTATTTCTCAAACTAGAATCCTGGGATTTTTTTTACTATTTTTTCCGAAATCAGCACGTTTGATTAATAGAAATTGATACATTTTTATTTAAATATAGGGTGTTTAAATATTTGGTTTATAACTGGCTACTGAAAAATCCAAGGTACCATTTTTTGATTTATTGCATGGTAATATTGTATCAGCTGAACACGAAAGTTAAAAATTAGTCTACATACGTAGAAAAGTCCATAAAATCGATTGCCGCAATGCCCGTTAACGTATCTTTTACCGTTCATTAGTTATAGCCCGGCAAAGTGAAATAAACGTGTTAGATTTCCATTGGAAATAAAACTTTGTATTTCTCAAACTAGAATCCTGGGATTTTTTTTACTATTTTTTCCGAAATCAGCACGTTTGATTTAATAGAAATTGATACATTTTTATTTAAATATAGGGTGTTTAAATATTTTGGTTTATAACTGGCTACTGAAAAATCCAAGGTACCATTTTTTGATTTATTGCATGGTAATATTGTATCAGCTGAACACGAAAGTTAAAAATTAGTCTACATACGTAGAAAAGTCCATAAAATCGATTGCCGCAATGCCCGTTAACGTATCTTTTACCGTTCATTAGTTATAGCCCGGCAAAGTGAAATAAACGTGTTAGATTTCCATTGGAAATAAAACTTTGTATTTCTCAAACTAGAATCCTGGGATTTTTTTTACTATTTTTTCCGAAATCAGCACGTTTGATTTAATAGAAATTGATACATTTTTATTTAAATATAGGGTGTTTAAATATTTTGGTTTATAACTGGCTACTGAAAAATCCAAGGTACCATTTTTTGATTTATTGCATGGTAATATTGTATCAGCTGAACACGAAAGTTAAAAATTAGTCTACATACGTAGAAAAGTCCATAAAATCGATTGCCGCAATGCCCGTTAACGTATCTTTTACCGTTCATTAGTTATAGCCCGGCAAAGTGAAATAAACGTGTTAGATTTCCATTGGAAATAAAACTTTGTATTTCTCAAACTAGAATCCTGGGATTTTTTTTACTATTTTTTCCGAAATCAGCACGTTTGATTTAATAGAAATTGATACATTTTTATTTAAATATAGGGTGTTTAAATATTTTGGTTTATAACTGGCTACTGAAAAATCCAAGGTACCATTTTTTGATTTATTGCATGGTAATATTGTATCAGCTGAACACGAAAGTTAAAAATTAGTCTACATACGTAGAAAAGTCCATAAAATCGATTGCCGCAATGCCCGTTAACGTATCTTTTACCGTTCATTAGTTATAGCCCGGCAAAGTGAAATAAACGTGTTAGATTTCCATTGGAAATAAAACTTTGTATTTCTCAAACTAGAATCCTGGGATTTTTTTTACTATTTTTTCCGAAATCAGCACGTTTGATTTAATAGAAATTGATACATTTTTATTTAAATATAGGGTGTTTAAATATTTTGGTTTATAACTGGCTACTGAAAAATCCAAGGTACCATTTTTTGATTTATTGCATGGTAATATTGTATCAGCTGAACACGAAAGTTAAAAATTAGTCTACATACGTAGAAAAGTCCATAAAATCGATTGCCGCAATGCCCGTTAACGTATCTTTTACCGTTCATTAGTTATAGCCCGGCAAAGTGAAATAAACGTGTTAGATTTCCATTGGAAATAAAACTTTGTATTTCTCAAACTAGAATCCTGGGATTTTTTTTACTATTTTTCCGAAATCAGCACGTTTGATTTAATAGAAATTGATACATTTTTATTTAAATATAGGGTGTTTAAATATTTTGGTTTATAACTGGCTACTGAAAAATCCAAGGTACCATTTTTTGATTTATTGCATGGTAATATTGTATCAGCTGAACACGAAAGTTAAAAATTAGTCTACATACGTAGAAAAGTCCATAAAATCGATTGCCGCAATGCCCGTTAACGTATCTTTTACCGTTCATTAGTTATAGCCCGGCAAAGTGAAATAAACGTGTTAGATTTCCATTGGAAATAAAACTTTGTATTTCTCAAACTAGAATCCTGGGATTTTTTTTACTATTTTTTCCGAAATCAGCACGTTTGATTTAATAGAAATTGATACATTTTTATTTAAATATAGGGTGTTTAAATATTTTGGTTTATAACTGGCTACTGAAAAATCCAAGGTACCATTTTTTGATTTATTGCATGGTAATATTGTATCAGCTGAACACGAAAGTTAAAAATTAGTCTACATACGTAGAAAAGTCCATAAAATCGATTGCCGCAATGCCCGTTAACGTATCTTTTACCGTTCATTAGTTATAGCCCGGCAAAGTGAAATAAACGTGTTAGATTTCCATTGGAAATAAAACTTTGTATTTCTCAAACTAGAATCCTGGGATTTTTTTTACTATTTTTTCCGAAATCAGCACGTTTGATTTAATAGAAATTGATACATTTTTATTTAAATATAGGGTGTTTAAATATTTTGGTTTATAACTGGCTACTGAAAAATCCAAGGTACCATTTTTTGATTTATTGCATGGTAATATTGTATCAGCTGAACACGAAAGTTAAAAATTAGTCTACATACGTAGAAAAGTCCATAAAATCGATTGCCGCAATGCCCGTTAACGTATCTTTTACCGTTCATTAGTTATAGCCCGGCAAAGTGAAATAAACGTGTTAGATTTCCATTGGAAATAAAACTTTGTATTTCTCAAACTAGAATCCTGGGATTTTTTTTACTATTTTTTCCGAAATCAGCACGTTTGATTTAATAGAAATTGATACATTTTTATTTAAATATAGGGTGTTTAAATATTTTGGTTTATAACTGGCTACTGAAAAATCCAAGGTACCATTTTTGATTTATTGCATGGTAATATTGTATCAGCTGAACACGAAAGTTAAAAATTAGTCTACATACGTAGAAAAGTCCATAAAATCGATTGCCGCAATGCCCGTTAACGTATCTTTTACCGTTCATTAGTTATAGCCCGGCAAAGTGAAATAAACGTGTTAGATTTCCATTGGAAATAAAACTTTGTATTTCTCAAACTAGAATCCTGGGATTTTTTTTTACTATTTTTTCCGAAATCAGCACGTTTGATTTAATAGAAATTGATACATTTTTATTTAAATATAGGGTGTTTAAATATTTTGGTTTATAACTGGCTACTGAAAAATCCAAGGTACCATTTTTTGATTTATTGCATGGTAATATTGTATCAGCTGAACACGAAAGTTAAAAATTAGTCTACATACGTAGAAAAGTCCATAAAATCGATTGCCGCAATGCCGTTAACGTATCTTTTACCGTTCATTAGTTATAGCCCGGCAAAGTGAAATAAACGTGTTAGATTTCCATTGGAAATAAAACTTTGTATTTCTCAAACTAGAATCCTGGGATTTTTTTTACTATTTTTTCCGAAATCAGCACGTTTGATTTAATAGAAATTGATACATTTTTATTTAAATATAGGGTGTTTAAATATTTTGGTTTATAACTGGCTACTGAAAATCCAAGGTACCATTTTTTGATTTATTGCATGGTAATATTGTATCAGCTGAACACGAAAGTTAAAAATTAGTCTACATACGTAGAAAAGTCCATAAAATCGATTGCCGCAATGCCCGTTAACGTATCTTTTACCGTTCATTAGTTATAGCCCGGCAAAGTGAAATAAACGTGTTAGATTTCCATTGGAAATAAAACTTTGTATTTCTCAAACTAGAATCCTGGGATTTTTTTTACTATTTTTTCCGAAATCAGCACGTTTGATTTAATAGAAATTGATACATTTTTATTTAAATATAGGGTGTTTAAATATTTTGGTTTATAACTGGCTACTGAAAAATCCAAGGTACCATTTTTTGATTTATTGCATGGTAATATTGTATCAGCTGAACACGAAAGTTAAAAATTAGTCTACATACGTAGAAAAGTCCATAAAATCGATTGCCGCAATGCCCGTTAACGTATCTTTTACCGTTCATTAGTTATAGCCCGGCAAAGTGAAATAAACGTGTTAGATTTCCATTGGAAATAAAACTTTGTATTTCTCAAACTAGAATCCTGGGATTTTTTTTACTATTTTTTCCGAAATCAGCACGTTTGATTTAATAGAAATTGATACATTTTTATTTAAATATAGGGTGTTTAAATATTTTGGTTTATAACTGGCTACTGAAAAATCCAAGGTACCATTTTTTGATTTATTGCATGGTAATATTGTATCAGCTGAACACGAAAGTTAAAATTAGTCTACATACGTAGAAAAGTCCATAAAATCGATTGCCGCAATGCCCGTTAACGTATCTTTTACCGTTCATTAGTTATAGCCCGGCAAAGTGAAATAAACGTGTTAGATTTCCATTGGAAATAAAACTTTGTATTTCTCAAACTAGAATCCTGGGATTTTTTTTACTATTTTTTCCGAAATCAGCACGTTTGATTTAATAGAAATTGATACATTTTTATTTAAATATAGGGTGTTTAAATATTTTGGTTTATAACTGGCTACTGAAAAATCCAAGGTACCATTTTTTGATTTATTGCATGGTAATATTGTATCAGCTGAACACGAAAGTTAAAAATTAGTCTACATACGTAGAAAAGTCCATAAAATCGATTGCCGCAATGCCCGTTAACGTATCTTTTACCGTTCATTAGTTATAGCCCGGCAAAGTGAAATAAACGTGTTAGATTTCCATTGGAAATAAAACTTTGTATTTCTCAAACTAGAATCCTGGGATTTTTTTTTACTATTTTTTCCGAAATCAGCACGTTTGATTTAATAGAAATTGATACATTTTTATTTAAATATAGGGTGTTTAAATATTTTGGTTTATAACTGGCTACTGAAAAATCCAAGGTACCATTTTTTGATTTATTGCATGGTAATATTGTATCAGCTGAACACGAAAGTTAAAAATTAGTCTACATACGTAGAAAAGTCCATAAAATCGATTGCCGCAATGCCCGTTAACGTATCTTTTACCGTTCATTAGTTATAGCCCGGCAAAGTGAAATAAACGTGTTAGATTTCCATTGGAAATAAAACTTTGTATTTCTCAAACTAGAATCCTGGGATTTTTTTTACTATTTTTTCCGAAATCAGCACGTTTGATTTAATAGAAATTGATACATTTTTATTTAAATATAGGGTGTTTAAATATTTTGGTTTATAACTGGCTACTGAAAAATCCAAGGTACCATTTTTTGATTTATTGCATGGTAATATTGTATCAGCTGAACACGAAAGTTAAAAATTAGTCTACATACGTAGAAAAGGCCATAAAATCGATTGCCGCAATGCCCGTTAACGTATCTTTTACCGTTCATTAGTTATAGCCCGGCAAAGTGAAATAAACGTGTTAGATTTCCATTGGAAATAAAACTTTGTATTTCTCAAACTAGAATCCTGGGATTTTTTTTACTATTTTTTCCGAAATCAGCACGTTTGATTTAATAGAAATTGATACATTTTTATTTAAATATAGGGTGTTTAAATATTTTGGTTTATAACTGGCTACTGAAAAATCCAAGGTACCATTTTTTGATTTATTGCATGGTAATATTGTATCAGCTGAACACGAAAGTTAAAAATTAGTCTACATACGTAGAAAAGTCCATAAAATCGATTGCCGCAATGCCCGTTAACGTATCTTTTACCGTTCATTAGTTATAGCCCGGCAAAGTGAAATAAACGTGTTAGATTTCCATTGGAAATAAAACTTTGTATTTCTCAAACTAGAATCCTGGATTTTTTTACTATTTTTTCCGAAATCAGCACGTTTGATTTAATAGAAATTGATACATTTTTATTTAAATATAGGGTGTTTAAATATTTTGGTTTATAACTGGCTACTGAAAAATCCAAGGTACCATTTTTTGATTTATTGCATGGTAATATTGTATCAGCTGAACACGAAAGTTAAAAATTAGTCTACATACGTAGAAAAGTCCATAAAATCGATTGCCGCAATGCCCGTTAACGTATCTTTTACCGTTCATTAGTTATAGCCCGGCAAAGTGAAATAAACGTGTTAGATTTCCATTGGAAATAAAACTTTGTATTTCTCAAACTAGAATCCTGGGATTTTTTTTACTATTTTTTCCGAAATCAGCACGTTTGATTTAATAGAAATTGATACATTTTATTTAAATATAGGGTGTTTAAATATTTTGGTTTATAACTGGCTACTGAAAAATCCAAGGTACCATTTTTTGATTTATTGCATGGTAATATTGTATCAGCTGAACACGAAAGTTAAAAATTAGTCTACATACGTAGAAAAGTCCATAAAATCGATTGCCGCAATGCCCGTTAACGTATCTTTTACCGTTCATTAGTTATAGCCCGGCAAAGTGAAATAAACGTGTTAGATTTCCATTGGAAATAAAACTTTGTATTTCTCAAACTAGAATCCTGGGATTTTTTTTACTATTTTTTCCGAAATCAGCACGTTTGATTTAATAGAAATTGATACATTTTTATTTAAATATAGGGTGTTTAAATATTTTGGTTTATAACTGGCTACTGAAAAATCCAAGGTACCATTTTTTGATTTATTGCATGGTAATATTGTATCAGCTGAACACGAAAGTTAAAAATTAGTCTACATACGTAGAAAAGTCCATAAAATCGATTGCCGCAATGCCCGTTAACGTATCTTTTACCGTTCATTAGTTATAGCCCGGCAAAGTGAAATAAACGTGTTAGATTTCCATTGGAAATAAAACTTTGTATTTCTCAAACTAGAATCCTGGGATTTTTTTTACTATTTTTTCCGAAATCAGCACGTTTGATTTAATAGAAATTGATACATTTTTATTTAAATATAGGGTGTTTAAATATTTTGGTTTATAACTGGCTACTGAAAATCCAAGGTACCATTTTTTGATTTATTGCATGGTAATATTGTATCAGCTGAACACGAAAGTTAAAAATTAGTCTACATACGTAGAAAAGTCCATAAAATCGATTGCCGCAATGCCCGTTAACGTATCTTTTACCGTTCATTAGTTAATAGCCCGGCAAAGTGAAATAAACGTGTTAGATTTCCATTGGAAATAAAACTTTGTATTTCTCAAACTAGAATCCTGGATTTTTTTTACTATTTTTTCCGAAATCAGCACGTTTGATTTAATAGAAATTGATACATTTTTATTTAAATATAGGGTGTTTAAATATTTTGGTTTATAACTGGCTACTGAAAAATCCAAGGTACCATTTTTTGATTTATTGCATGGTAATATTGTATCAGCTGAACACGAAAGTTAAAAATTAGTCTACATACGTAGAAAAGTCCATAAAATCGATTGCCGCAATGCCCGTTAACGTATCTTTTACCGTTCATTAGTTATAGCCCGGCAAAGTGAAATAAACGTGTTAGATTTCCATTGGAAATAAAACTTTGTATTTCTCAAACTAGAATCCTGGGATTTTTTTTACTATTTTTTCCGAAATCAGCACGTTTGATTTAATAGAAATTGATACATTTTTATTTAAATATAGGGTGTTTAAATATTTTGGTTTATAACTGGCTACTGAAAAATCCAAGGTACCATTTTTTGATTTATTGCATGGTAATATTGTATCAGCTGAACACGAAAGTTAAAAATTAGTCTACATACGTAGAAAAGTCCATAAAATCGATTGCCGCAATGCCCGTTAACGTATCTTTTACCGTTCATTAGTTATAGCCCGGCAAAGTGAAATAAACGTGTTAGATTTCCATTGGAAATAAAACTTTGTATTTCTCAAACTAGAATCCTGGATTTTTTTTACTATTTTTTCCGAAATCAGCACGTTTGATTTAATAGAAATTGATACATTTTTATTTAAATATAGGGTGTTTAAATATTTTGGTTTATAACTGGCTACTGAAAAATCCAAGGTACCATTTTTTGATTTATTGCATGGTAATATTGTATCAGCTGAACACGAAAGTTAAAAATTAGTCTACATACGTAGAAAAGTCCATAAAATCGATTGCCGCAATGCCCGTTAACGTATCTTTTACCGTTCATTAGTTATAGCCCGGCAAAAGTGAAATAAACGTGTTAGATTTCCATTGGAAATAAAACTTTGTATTTCTCAAACTAGAATCCTGGATTTTTTTTACTATTTTTTCCGAAATCAGCACGTTTGATTTAATAGAAATTGATACATTTTTATTTAAATATAGGGTGTTTAAATATTTTGGTTTATAACTGGCTACTGAAAAATCCAAGGTACCATTTTTTGATTTATTGCATGGTAATATTGTATCAGCTGAACACGAAAGTTAAAAATTAGTCTACATACGTAGAAAAGTCCATAAAATCGATTGCCGCAATGCCCGTTAACGTATCTTTTACCGTTCATTAGTTATAGCCCGGCAAAGTGAAATAAACGTGTTAGATTTCCATTGGAAATAAAACTTTGTATTTCTCAAACTAGAATCCTGGGATTTTTTTTACTATTTTTTCCGAAATCAGCACGTTTGATTTAATAGAAATTGATACATTTTTATTTAAATATAGGGTGTTTAAATATTTTGGTTTATAACTGGCTACTGAAAAATCCAAGGTACCATTTTTTGATTTATTGCATGGTAATATTGTATCAGCTGAACACGAAAGTTAAAAATTAGTCTACATACGTAGAAAAGTCCATAAAATCGATTGCCGCAATGCCCGTTAACGTATCTTTTACCGTTCATTAGTTATAGCCCGGCAAAGTGAAATAAACGTGTTAGATTTCCATTGGAAATAAAACTTTGTATTTCTCAAACTAGAATCCTGGGATCTTTTTTACTATTTTTTCCGAAATCAGCACGTTTGATTTAATAGAAATTGATACATTTTTATTTAAATATAGGGTGTTTAAATATTTTGGTTTATAACTTGCTACTGAAAAATCCAAGGTACCATTTTTTGATTTATTGCATGGTAATATTGTATCAGCTGAACACGAAAGTTAAAAATTAGTCTACATACGTAGAAAAGTCCATAAAATCGATTGCCGCAATGCCCGTTAACGTATCTTTTACCGTTCATTAGTTATAGCCCGGCAAAGTGAAATAAACGTGTTAGATTTCCATTGGAAATAAAACTTTGTATTTCTCAAACTAGAATCCTGGGATTTTTTTTACTATTTTTTCCGAAATCAGCACGTTTGATTTAATAGAAATTGATACATTTTTATTTAAATATAGGGTGTTTAAATATTTTGGTTTATAACTGGCTACTGAAAAATCCAAGGTACCATTTTTTGATTTATTGCATGGTAATATTGTATCAGCTGAACACGAAAGTTAAAAATTAGTCTACATACGTAGAAAAGTCCATAAAATCGATTGCCGCAATGCCCGTTAACGTATCTTTTACCGTTCATTAGTTATAGCCCGGCAAAGTGAAATAAACGTGTTAGATTTCCATTGGAAATAAAACTTTGTATTTCTCAAACTAGAATCCTGGGATTTTTTTTACTATTTTTTCCGAAATCAGCACGTTTGATTTAATAGAAATTGATACATTTTTATTTAAATATAGGGTGTTTAAATATTTTGGTTTATAACTGGCTACTGAAAAATCCAAGGTACCATTTTTTGATTTATTGCATGGTAATATTGTATCAGCTGAACACGAAAGTTAAAAATTAGTCTACATACGTAGAAAAGTCCATAAAATCGATTGCCGCAATGCCCGTTAACGTATCTTTTACCGTTCATTAGTTATAGCCCGGCAAAGTGAAATAAACGTGTTAGATTTCCATTGGAAATAAAACTTTGTATTTCTCAAACTAGAATCCTGGGATTTTTTTTTACTATTTTTTCCGAAATCAGCACGTTTGATTTAATAGAAATTGATACATTTTTATTTAAATATAGGGTGTTTAAATATTTGGTTTATAACTGGCTACTGAAAAATCCAAGGTACCATTTTTTGATTTATTGCATGGTAATATTGTATCAGCTGAACACGAAAGTTAAAAATTAGTCTACATACGTAGAAAAGTCCATAAAATCGATTGCCGCAATGCCCGTTAACGTATCTTTTACCGTTCATTAGTTATAGCCCGGCAAAGTGAAATAAACGTGTTAGATTTCCATTGGAAATAAAACTTTGTATTTCTCAAACTAGAATCCTGGGATTTTTTTTACTATTTTTTCCGAAATCAGCACGTTTGATTTAATAGAAATTGATACATTTTTATTTAAATATAGGGTGTTTAAATATTTTGGTTTATAACTGGCTACTGAAAAATCCAAGGTACCATTTTTTGATTTATTGCATGGTAATATTGTATCAGCTGAACACGAAAGTTAAAAATTAGTCTACATACGTAGAAAAGTCCATAAAATCGATTGCCGCAATGCCCGTTAACGTATCTTTTACCGTTCATTAGTTATAGCCCGGCAAAGTGAAATAAACGTGTTAGATTTCCATTGGAAATAAAACTTTGTATTTCTCAAACTAGAATCCTGGGATTTTTTTTACTATTTTTTCCGAAATCAGCACGTTTGATTTAATAGAAATTGATACATTTTTATTTAAATATAGGGTGTTTAAATATTTTGGTTTATAACTGGCTACTGAAAAATCCAAGGTACCATTTTTTGATTTATTGCATGGTAATATTGTATCAGCTGAACACGAAAGTTAAAAATTAGTCTACATACGTAGAAAAGTCCATAAAATCGATTGCCGCAATGCCCGTTAACGTATCTTTTACCGTTCATTAGTTATAGCCCGGCAAAGTGAAATAAACGTGTTAGATTTCCATTGGAAATAAAACTTTGTATTTCTCAAACTAGAATCCTGGGATTTTTTTTACTATTTTTTCCGAAATCAAGCACGTTTGATTTAATAGAAATTGATACATTTTTATTTAAATATAGGGTGTTTAAATATTTTGGTTTATAACTGGCTACTGAAAAATCCAAGGTACCATTTTTTGATTTATTGCATGGTAATATTGTATCAGCTGAACACGAAAGTTAAAAATTAGTCTACATACGTAGAAAAGTCCATAAAATCGATTGCCGCAATGCCCGTTAACGTATCTTTTACCGTTCATTAGTTATAGCCCGGCAAAGTGAAATAAACGTGTTAGATTTCCATTGGAAATAAAACTTTGTATTTCTCAAACTAGAATCCTGGGATTTTTTTTACTATTTTTTCCGAAATCAGCACGTTTGATTTAATAGAAATTGATACATTTTTATTTAAATATAGGGTGTTTAAATATTTTGGTTTATAACTGGCTACTGAAAAATCCAAGGTACCATTTTTTGATTTATTGCATGGTAATATTGTATCAGCTGAACACGAAAGTTAAAAATTAGTCTACATACGTAGAAAAGTCCATAAAATCGATTGCCGCAATGCCCGTTAACGTATCTTTTACCGTTCATTAGTTATAGCCCGGCAAAGTGAAATAAACGTGTTAGATTTCCATTGGAAATAAAACTTTGTATTTCTCAAACTAGAATCCTGGGATTTTTTTTACTATTTTTTCCGAAATCAGCACGTTTGATTTAATAGAAATTGATACATTTTTATTTAAATATAGGGTGTTTAAATATTTTGGTTTATAACTGGCTACTGAAAAATCCAAGGTACCATTTTTTGATTTATTGCATGGTAATATTGTATCAGCTGAACACGAAAGTTAAAAATTAGTCTACATACGTAGAAAAGTCCATAAAATCGATTGCCGCAATGCCCGTTAACGTATCTTTTACCGTTCATTAGTTATAGCCCGGCAAAGTGAAATAAACGTGTTAGATTTCCATTGGAAATAAAACTTTGTATTTCTCAAACTAGAATCCTGGGATTTTTTTTACTATTTTTTCCGAAATCAGCACGTTTGATTTAATAGAAATTGATACATTTTTATTTAAATATAGGGTGTTTAAATATTTTGGTTTATAACTGGCTACTGAAAAATCCAAGGTACCATTTTTTGATTTATTGCATGGTAATATTGTATCAGCTGAACACGAAAGTTAAAAATTAGTCTACATACGTAGAAAAGTCATAAAATCGATTGCCGCAATGCCCGTTAACGTATCTTTTACCGTTCATTAGTTATAGCCCGGCAAAGTGAAATAAACGTGTTAGATTTCCATTGGAAATAAAACTTTGTATTTCTCAAACTAGAATCCTGGGATTTTTTTTACTATTTTTTCCGAAATCAGCACGTTTGATTTAATAGAAATTGATACATTTTTATTTAAATATAGGGTGTTTAAATATTTTGGTTTATAACTGGCTACTGAAAAATCCAAGGTACCATTTTTTGATTTATTGCATGGTAATATTGTATCAGCTGAACACGAAAGTTAAAAATTAGTCTACATACGTAGAAAAGTCCATAAAAATCGATTGCCGCAATGCCCGTTAACGTATCTTTTACCGTTCATTAGTTATAGCCCGGCAAAGTGAAATAAACGTGTTAGATTTCCATTGGAAATAAAACTTTGTATTTCTCAAACTAGAATCCTGGGATTTTTTTTTACTATTTTTTCCGAAATCAGCACGTTTGATTTAATAGAAATTGATACATTTTTATTTAAATATAGGGTGTTTAAATATTTTGGTTTATAACTGGCTACTGAAAAATCCAAGGTACCATTTTTTGATTTATTGCATGGTAATATTGTATCAGCTGAACACGAAAGTTAAAAATTAGTCTACATACGTAGAAAAGTCCATAAAATCGATTGCCGCAATGCCCGTTAACGTATCTTTTACCGTTCATTAGTTATAGCCCGGCAAAGTGAAATAAACGTGTTAGATTTCCATTGGAAATAAAACTTTGTATTTCTCAAACTAGAATCCTGGGATTTTTTTTACTATTTTTTCCGAAATCAGCACGTTTGATTTAATAGAAATTGATACATTTTTATTTAAATATAGGGTGTTTAAATATTTTGGTTTATAACTGGCTACTGAAAAATCCAAGGTACCATTTTTTGATTTATTGCATGGTAATATTGTATCAGCTGAACACGAAAGTTAAAAATTAGTCTACATACGTAGAAAAGTCCATAAAATCGATTGCCGCAATGCCCGTTAACGTATCTTTTACCGTTCATTAGTTATAGCCCGGCAAAGTGAAATAAACGTGTTAGATTTCCATTGGAAATAAAACTTTGTATTTCTCAAACTAGAATCCTGGGATTTTTTTACTATTTTTTCCGAAATCAGCACGTTTGATTTAATAGAAATTGATACATTTTTATTTAAATATAGGGTGTTTAAATATTTTGGTTTATAACTGGCTACTGAAAAATCCAAGGTACCATTTTTTGATTTATTGCATGGTAATATTGTATCAGCTGAACACGAAAGTTAAAAATTAGTCTACATACGTAGAAAAGTCCATAAAATCGATTGCCGCAATGCCCGTTAACGTATCTTTTACCGTTCATTAGTTATAGCCCGGCAAAGTGAAATAAACGTGTTAGATTTCCATTGGAAATAAAACTTTGTATTTCTCAAACTAGAATCCTGGGATTTTTTTTACTATTTTTTCCGAAATCAGCACGTTTGATTTAATAGAAATTGATACATTTTTATTTAAATATAGGGTGTTTAAATATTTTGGTTTATAACTGGCTACTGAAAAATCCAAGGTACCATTTTTTGATTTATTGCATGGTAATATTGTATCAGCTGAACACGAAAGTTAAAAATTAGTCTACATACGTAGAAAAGTCCATAAACTCGATTGCCGCAATGCCCGTTAACGTATCTTTTACCGTTCATTAGTTATAGCCCGGCAAAGTGAAATAAACGTGTTAGATTTCCATTGGAAATAAAACTTTGTATTTCTCAAACTAGAATCCTGGGATTTTTTTTACTATTTTTTCCGAAATCAGCACGTTTGATTTAATAGAAATTGATACATTTTTATTTAAATATAGGGTGTTTAAATATTTTGGTTTATAACTGGCTACTGAAAAATCCAAGGTACCATTTTTTGATTTATTGCATGGTAATATTGTATCAGCTGAACACGAAAGTTAAAAATTAGTCTACATACGTAGAAAAGTCCATAAAATCGATTGCCGCAATGCCCGTTAACGTATCTTTTACCGTTCATTAGTTATAGCCCGGCAAAGTGAAATAAACGTGTTAGATTTCCATTGGAAATAAAACTTTGTATTTCTCAAACTAGAATCCTGGGATTTTTTTTACTATTTTTTCCGAAATCAGCACGTTTGATTTAATAGAAATTGATACATTTTTATTTAAATATAGGGTGTTTAAATATTTTGGTTTATAACTGGCTACTGAAAAATCCAAGGTACCATTTTTGATTTATTGCATGGTAATATTGTATCAGCTGAACACGAAAGTTAAAAATTAGTCTACATACGTAGAAAAGTCCATAAAATCGATTGCCGCAATGCCCGTTAACGTATCTTTTACCGTTCATTAGTTATAGCCCGGCAAAGTGAAATAAACGTGTTAGATTTCCATTGGAAATAAAACTTTGTATTTCTCAAACTAGAATCCTGGGATTTTTTTTACTATTTTTCCGAAATCAGCACGTTTGATTTAATAGAAATTGATACATTTTTATTTAAATATAGGGTGTTTAAATATTTTGGTTTATAACTGGCTACTGAAAAATCCAAGGTACCATTTTTGATTTATTGCATGGTAATATTGTATCAGCTGAACACGAATGTTAAAAATTAGTCTACATACGTAGAAAAGTCCATAAAATCGATTGCCGCAATGCCCGTTAACGTATCTTTTACCGTTCATTAGTTATAGCCCGGCAAAGCGAAATAAACGTGTTAGATTTCCATTGGAAATAAAACTTTGTATTTCTCAAACTAGAATCCTGGGATTTTTTTTACTATTTTTTCCGAAATCAGCACGTTTGATTTAATAGAAATTGATACATTTTTATTTAAATATAGGGTGTTTAAATATTTTGGTTTATAACTGGCTACTGAAAAATCCAAGGTACCATTTTTTGATTTATTGCATGGTAATATTGTATCAGCTGAACACGAAAGTTAAAAATGAGTCTACATACGTAGAAAAGTCCATAAAATCGATTGCCGCAATGCCCGTTAACGTATCTTTTACCGTTCATTAGTTATAGCCCGGCAAAGTAAAATAAACGTGTTAGATTTCCATTGAAATAAAACTTTGTATTTCTCAAACTAGAATCCTGGGATTTTTTTTACTATTTTTTCCGAAATCAGCACGTTTGATTTAATAGAAATTGATACATTTTTATTTAAATATAGGGTGTTTAAATATTTTGGTTTATAACTGGCTACTGAAAAATCCAAGGTACCATTTTTTGATTTATTGCATGGTAATATTGTATCAGCTGAACACGAAAGTTAAAAATTAGTCTACATACGTAGAAAAGTCCATAAAATCGATTGCCGCAATGCCCGTTAACGTATCTTTTACCGTTCATTAGTTATAGCCCGGCAAAGTGAAATAAACGTGTTAGATTTCCATTGGAAATAAAACTTTGTATTTCTCAAACTAGAATCCTGGGATTTTTTTTACTATTTTTTCCGAAATCAGCACGTTTGATTTAATAGAAATTGATACATTTTTATTTAAATATAGGGTGTTTAAATATTTTGGTTTATAACTGGCTACTGAAAAATCCAAGGTACCATTTTTTGATTTATTGCATGGTAATATTGTATCAGCTGAACACGAATGTTAAAAATTAGTCTACATATGTAGAAAAGTCCATAAAATCGATTGCCGCAATGCCCGTTAACGTATCTTTTACCGTTCATTAGTTATAGCCCGGCAAAGCGAAATAAACGTGTTAGATTTCCATTGGAAATAAAACTTTGTATTTCTCAAACTAGAATCCTGGGATTTTTTTTTACTATTTTTTCCGAAATCAGCACGTTTGATTTAATAGAAATTGATACATTTTTATTTAAATATAGGGTGTTTAAATATTTTGGTTTATAACTGGCTACTGAAAAATCCAAGGTACCATTTTTGATTTATTGCATGGTAATATTGTATCAGCTGAACACGAAAGTTAAAAATTAGTCTACATACGTAGAAAAGTCCATAAAATCGATTGCCGCAATGCCCGTTAACGTATCTTTTACCGTTCATTAGTTATAGCCCGGCAAAGTAAAATAAACGTGTTAGATT
>OW964839.1:2500-5000 GCA_943142095.1 Ophonus ardosiacus
CGGGAGGGGTTAACCTAAGCAAACCTAGAATGCCGACACCTAGCATGTTCCGGACCCCTAGTAAACCTAACCAAACCTAGAATGCAGACACCTAGCATGTTCCGGACCCCTAGTTCCGGGAGGGGTTAACCTAAGCAAACCTAGAATGCCGACACCTAGCATGTTCCGGACCCCTAGTAAACCTAACCAAACCTAGAATGCCGACACCTAGCATGTTCCGGACCCCTAGTAAACCTAACCAAACCTAGAATGCAGACACCTAGCATGTTCCGGATCCCTAGTTCCGGGAGGGGTTAACCTAAGCAAACCTAGAATGCCGACACCTAGCATGTTCCGGACCCCTAGTAAACCTAACCAAACCTAGAATGCCGACACCTAGCATGTTCCGGACCCCTAGTTCCGGGAGGGGTTAACCTAAGCAAACCTAACATGCCGACACCTAGCATGTTCCGGACCCCTAGTTCCGGGAGGGGTTAACCTAAGCAAACCTAGAATGCCGACACCTAGCATGTTCCGGACCCCTAGTAAACCTAACCAAACCTAGAATGCCGACACCTAGCATGTTCCGGACCCCTAGGTCCGGGAGGGGTTAACCTAAGCAAACCTAGAATGCCGACACCTAGCATGTTCCGGACCCCTAGTAAACCTAACCAAACCTAGAATGCAGACACCTAGCATGTTCCGGACCCCTAGTTCCGGGAGGGGTTAACCTAAGCAAACCTAGAATGCCGACACCTAGCATGTTCCGGACCCCTAGTTCCGGGAGGGGTTAACCTAAGCAAACCTAACATGCCGACACCTAGCATGTTCCGGACCCCTAGTTCCGGGAGGGGTTAACCTAAGCAAACCTAGAATGCCGACACCTAGCATGTTCCGGACCCCTAGTAAACCTAACCAAACCTAGAATGCCGACACCTAACATGTTCCGGACCCCTAGTCCCGGGAGGGGTTAACCTAAGCAAACCTAGAATGCCGACACCTAGCATGTTCCGGACCCCTAGTTCCGGGAGGGGTTAACCTAAGCAAACCTAGAATGCCGACACCTAGCATGTTCCGGACCCCTAGTAAACCTAACCAAACCTAGAATGCCGACACCTAGCATGTTCCGGACCCCTAGTAAACCTAACCAAACCTAGAATGCCGACACCTAGCATGTTCCGGACCCCTAGTTCCGGGAGGGGTTAACCTAAGCAAACCTAGAATGCCGACACCTAGCATGTTCCGGACCCCTAGTAAACCTAACCAAACCTAGAATGCAGACACCTAGCATGTTCCGGACCCCTAGTTCCGGGAGGGGTTAACCTAAGCAAACCTAGAATGCCGACACCTAGCATGTTCCGGACCCCTAGTTCCGGGAGGGGTTAACCTAAGCAAACCTAGAATGCCGACACCTAGCATGTTCCGGACCCCTAGTAAACCTAACCAAACCTAGAATGCCGACACCTAACATGTTCCGGACCCCTAGTCCCGGGAGGGGTTAACCTAAGCAAACCTAGAATGCCGACACCTAGCATGTTCCGGACCCCTAGTTCCGGGAGGGGTTAACCTAAGCAAACCTAGAATGCCGACACCTAGCATGTTCCGGACCCCTAGTAAACCTAACCAAACCTAGAATGCCGACACCTAGCATGTTCCGGACTGCTAGTTCCGGGAGGGGTTAACCTAAGCAAACCTAGAATGCCGACACCTAGCATGTTCCGGACCCCTAGTAAACCTAACCAAACCTAGAATGCCGACACCTAGCATGTTCCGGACCCCTAGTTCCGGGAGGGGTTAACCTAAGCAAACCTAGAATGCCGACACCTAGCATGTTCCGGACCCCTAGTAAACCTAACCAAACCTAGAATGCAGACACCTAGCATGTTCCGGACCCCTAGTTCCGGGAGGGGTTAACCTAAGCAAACCTAGAATGCCGACACCTAGCATGTTCCGGACCCCTAGTTCCGGGAGGGGTTAACCTAAGCAAACCTAGAATGCCGACACCTAGCATGTTCCGGACCCCTAGTAAACCTAACCAAACCTAGAATGCCGACACCTAACATGTTCCGGACCCCTAGTCCCGGGAGGGGTTAACCTAAGCAAACCTAGAATGCCGACACCTAGCATGTTCCGGACCCCTAGTTCCGGGAGGGGTTAACCTAAGCAAACCTAACATGCCGACACCTAGCATGTTCCGGACCCCTAGTAAACCTAACCAAACCTAGAATGCCGACACCTAGCATGTTCCGGACCCCTAGTTCCGGGAGGGGTTAACCTAAGCAAACCTAGAATGCCGACACCTAGCATGTTCCGGACCCCTAGTAAACCTAACCAAACCTAGAATGCCGACACCTAGCATGTTCCGGACCCCTAGTTCCGGGAGGGGTTAACCTAAGCAAACCTAGAATGCCGACACCTAGTATGTTCCGGACCCCTAGTAAACCTAACCAAACCTAGAATGCCGACACCTAGCATGTTCCGGACCCCTAGTTCCGGGAGGGGTTAACCTAAGCAAACCTAA